>MJHO01000535.1:0-26007 GCA_002076135.1 Xerophyta viscosa | reverse complement strand
TTTGTAGTGGTTGGTTCTGATGAAGTGATGATGGTGATGCCGCACGCTCCCAGCACTCATCAGTTATGGCTCAGCTGCTACACAAACACTAACAAAAGCGCTTTTTCTTTCTTTCTTCTGCCCTTCCTCCGCACCTCCACGCCTAATACAGAGCTACTACGTGTCGCTCCATCAGTCACTCCTCGGTACTCGATGGGTTCTTTGTCATTTTGAGTTTTCATGGATCTGGATGGCCGCAATAATAAAATTGTAGTATGAGCGGGTGATTGTAGGCTGGATCCCATGTATTTATGTACTTACCAAATATTTATTTAGTGTCACAATTAAAATAAACAAAACTTTTAAATACACTAAAAATATTATTTAATATTCATATACATAATTACTAAAATTTTATCATTCTATTTATATGAAGATGCATGCAAATTATCAGGATCTCTAGCATTCTCTCTCTAACATCGTTCTTTTATTGTAATTGGGAATGACTCATAGGTTGCCTCGGAACACAACCCCGAAAGGAACCCGCGCTCCGCCGCCCGCCGGCCCAACTGGTCCTGACCGGTCGTTTTTCATTCTTTTTCTAGGCTCATGTTCAACGCGCAAAAGCGATTTTTCAAAAAGAGAAAGCCGATTCTTCCCTCCCTCTTCTCTAGCCTATGTTTAAATTAAGATTAAGCTTGCTAATTAAAGATAAAATGTATGTAGTAACAATATTGTATGGTCCCCGCTTCTAGCCCGATTCCTCCACCCACAAAAAGCTAAAGCTCTTCCTCTAAAGCCACTGCCGTCCCACTGCTACCCTCCAACCCTTAGATCCTCTCTCTCTCTCTCTCTCTCTCTATTCTTCCATCTTCCTCATACATCATCTGTAGCATCAATCTTCTCATCTTTCACTGATCGCTTTGTTTTCATGTGGTGCTTTCGCGGAGTTCCTTTCAGAAATGCACTACATATTCATTGAAATATTAGTAGTGGTGGTGTGTTATGGACACTTTGTTTAGGTTAGTCAGCCTCCACTCTTCTTCTTCCCCCGACCAGCACCATTACTATCAGCAACAACAGCAGCAGCAATCTTCTTACAACTCTCGGAGTACATCTACCAGCTCTCCCTCCTTCTCGGGGCCATACCCTCAGCCTCACCTCCACTCATCCTACACCTACGACTACCAAGACCAAGAATGCTGCAAGCAGCAGCAGCTGTACAGCATGGATGAAGACGACTTCTCCTCCTCCTCCCGCCACCTCTTCCCCCACCACCACACTCCGCTGCCTACATCCTCCTCCTGACACCCCTACTCCGTCGTACTCCTGCCGTCCCCACTTCCCACCTACCTCTTCCTTCCGCCCCGCTCTTTCGAGCCCAGCCAGAGTTTCTCTTCTCCCTCCCAACCTTCGACATCAACGTCAACGTCGACTTCTACTGGGGCACCGGCGGCGGCCGCTGGGCTACGCCGAGCTGCTGGTTAGAGTGCGCACGCGCGGTGGGGGCGCGGGACTCCGCCCGCATCCAGCAGCTCATGTGGATGCTCAACGAGCTCGCCTCTCCATACGGGGACACAGACCAGAAGCTCGCTTCTTATTTTCTACAGGGTTTGTTCGCGAAGCTCGCCTCCGCCGGGCCGCGCACGCTTGCCACCCTCTCTTCCGCCTCCGACCGCGCCGCCTCCTTCGATTCTACTCGGCCGCACCTGCCCTCCGCTTCCAGGAGCTCAGCCCCTGGGCGCCCTTTCGGCCACGTTGGCAGCCAAACGGCGCCATCTTGGAAGGCCTTTTCTGGAAGGCTCTCACCAACGAAGCTACTGCATATATTGGATTTAAGCACCACGTTCTGCACGCAGTGGCCGACGCGTTACTAGAGGCGCTGGCGACAACGGTCGTTCTTCAGCTGACGACACGCCGCACTTGTCCGATCACCACCGTTGTTCCGCGAGGCAAGCCGACGACTCCCGCCGTGCTGCGCCGAGGGTGATCGAAGGGAGGATCGGCTCGGCGACATGAGCGGCTTTCGCCCGCCGGCTTCGATGGGCGTGCACTTTCTCGCTATTTCTGTAGTACGCAGCAGACACCGAAAAAAAAAAGAAAAGGTTAATAAGACCGATTCTTCTCGTCGATTTCCGACGGCCCTCGGCATCCAGTGGAGGCGACGCCGACGAGGCAGCTAAGCCGTCAACCTGCGTCACCACGCGCTGCACGGATGCACCGCGGGACTCGCCGCGACGCCTTGCTCGCTCTATCCCGCCGCCTGCAGCCACGCTATCGTCAACCATCGTCGAGGAGGAGGCCGACCTGGACCCCTCCGGCGGACTCAACGACGATGGCGAGGCCTTTCAGAAGGGATTCAGGGAAGGGTTGAGATTCTTCTCGGCGTACTTCGATTCTCTAGAAGAGAGCTTCCCGCGCACCAGTAGCGAGCGGCTGGCGCTGGAGCGCGCAGCGGGGCGCGCGATCGTCGACCTGGTGGCTTGCCCAGGGTCGGAGTCTGGCGAGCGGAGGGATACTGCAGCGGGATGGTCACGGCGGATGCGAGCGGCAGGGTTTTCACCGGCGCCGTTCAGCGACGACGTGGCGGACGATGTTCGAGCACTGCTAAGGAGGTACAAGGAAGGCTGGTCGATGCGCTCCGCATCCTCGGACAACGGCGAAGACACCTCCTCCGCCGCCAGCGACGGCGTGTTCCTAGCTTGGAAAGATCAGCCAGTGGTTTGGGCGAGCGCTTGGCGACCATGATCTATCCAGCAATCGCGCGAACGCTTTGGCGGGAGAACGAGCCAGCGAACACTTGGCACGTGCAGGTGAGCGCGTGTTCGACGCAATTCAAATCTTCGCACGTAGGAGCAGGAAGTTAGACGTTGTTGTTGCTCATTAACGACAAGGGGATCAAATCATCAAAATTCAGAATATTTATCAACTTCAGCAATTTTTATCATAAGAATTATTTTCTCACGATGACGTCGGTTATTCTCTGTCATTTGATTATCTTTTATCTTTGTTTTTAAGTTGGATTCAGATGGTGACCTAGACAAGTATGTACTTGATTTCTTGGTATTGGTTTGTATGATCTTCTATCAAACTTGCTAAGTCAGCAAAATATTATATGGCATGTCTGTAAATCATTGCATGAGATAGAAAATTCTGGGAGGCCGGAGGGTTAGGTTAAATGGTGATATCAGAAAGGAGAAAGAATAATGATAAAAGAAGAGAAGTAAAGGGGATTTAGAAAGTGAAGGTCGTAATCAGGTAAAGTTGGAAAGAGGAAGGAGAATCTTACGATGAGTGGTGCTGGAATCTAATGAAATGTCAAAGCAAAGGTGTAGTGGTGGAGGTGGTGGTCTCATGGTTGGTCTGGTCAGTGGCCTGCACTTACCCCATCACACACTCTCTCTCTCTCTCTCTTCCCCTTTACTTTACTTCTAGTGAGAGAAATAACGAAAGTAAGAAAATTAGGGTTTTATTGAACTACGCCAATTTTTCTAGAGAGAAAAAAAGAGATGGTTAACTCTTGACGAAAATCCTCTGCATTCGAATTATATGTATCGCTTCGTATACCAATTTTTAAAAATATATATATATATATATATATATATAAAGTTTTAAAAATGAAAGTTATATAACCTTTTATATTAAATAGTTTTCTAACATATGTTTCTAAATAAGTGTTATGAGATTCCAAATTCTTAACGGATTTAAAAATTATTTTTAATCCGTTAAAACTTAAGAGCATTATAACATCAATATAGAAATATTTTTTTAAAAAAGTATTTAATGTAAAAATTCTAAACCTCATTAAAATATATAACGTTAATGTTGAAAGTTTTTTCAAAAAAAAAAATATAGATATTATTTTAAGTATCGATGTCCGAAGTGGTGCATAAAATCCGGGCGTAGAGATTCTTATCCGTTAACTCTAGGGCTTTCATATCTCATGATGGTACTAATATCTTACCGCCGAGGATAAATACATCTCGGTTGCTGCTTTTAAAAAGCGAAACAAATTAATTCTGCTATATTAAAGGTCGAACTAACCAGTAATTTTGTTGACGTGACAGCGCAACAATATTATTAGCTAGCAAATTAGAAGTTGATTTACAAATAAGAACAAATTTATTCAGAATTTAAAACTGAAATGTCAAAACCTCTACCAGTGATCATAACCCCCTCCCATTACAAGATTTGCGAATTACATCTATCCCACAATTTATTAGGAAGTTTGGTAATATCACGTTCGTACCCTCAAACACGAAGGTACATAACTTTAAAAATGGATTGTAATATATTTTATAATTTTTAACAACTTTTAAAATTTTATTTTTAGTTAGGTACTTTGAAATTTCAGTCTTATCATATTAAAATTATTATTAAACCCGTGCTAACATTTTGGAGTTTAAAACATTTACCAAGCCTATTTTGAAAATGTTTTGGATATAAGTCATAAAACACATCAACACACTAAATTTTTTTTTTAAAAAGTAATATTAACTAAATATTAATATGTGACAGGTTAAGGGTGCTATTGTATTATAATACAATACAATCGATCTTACCTGATCCGCTCTCATATTCCAGTAGGAGCGTGCTAAATAGAATGGGGAGTCAACTTTTGAATGACTTTGCTTCTATCAGATCGTGTACAACGGCACTACCGCAAAAGCATTTTGGTTTGGGGTTTTGTCGAAAACTTTATAACATAAGACCTAGTTTTTTCAAAAAACTTACAAAATTAAACTCCAAATAAATATATATATATATATATATATTGTTAGAAATATTGAAGGAAAATAATCACTTTCTTGATATACTGCCGATACGTCTCTAACCACCTGCCGCCTCACCCCTTCACAGCCACGACTATATGATATCACCTAAATACTCTAGCAGAATCAGAAACTATTAATTAGAAATCCTCTAAATAGGAATCTACTAAATAGGAACTCTCTAATTAGAAATATTGAAGGAAAATATATTCTTGATATATTGGATATCTTCTAAATGGTATTACAAAGATATATATACACCTAAATACTTAGCAGAATAAGAACACTATTAATTAGGAATCCTCTAAAATACGGAAATCTACTAAAGAAGGAACTCTCTAAATAGGAATTTAACTCTTAACACTCCCCCTCAAACTTAAGGTGTCTGCATCTTAAGTTTGAACACTCAAGTTACTCGATGACGGAACGCCGTCATCGACAACTCAGCGGATCTGATCCGAGGACTTCGACAACTAGAACGGAGTCGAACGGATCGAATGACAGACAAATCGACAAACTGAACGGATCGAGGAATCGATGACGGATACATCGGACAACTGAACGGATCGATGACGGACATCGCGATATTCCGAGAACGTGTGCTTGATCAAACCCTAGCAGCGCGCAAATGACTTGCTGGAGCACCGATGACGGCGGAACGTCGGGATTCCAACTGAGACATTCGTCAAACACACTACAGCGCGACATGGACTCTGATGATGCTTTGATAGCGAAAAGTATCGCAAGAATGGCCAACAAGTCGCGAGACTGGTGCGCATCGGCGACGGATGGCACGAACAGCGGGTGGAGAAACCGAGCCTTTGAAGCAGCACGATCGACGACAGAAAGCGGCAGCGGACAAAAGACAGTGCGGCCGGACGAAGAACGATCCAGCAGAGGGATGGTGGACGAAACGACGACGAGTTGAGAGATAGCACAAGAGCGGACTCGCCCGACATAAGTACGTGCGAGCTCGCCGGAGCAGAACAAGCAGTGAACGACATACCGTAAGACGAATTAGAGCACGCATTTCCGTCCATGATGGCTGCGGTGGTACATCGATTGTTTCGAGTCGAACGGTAAGTGGGGTTGCTCTACAGCGCCAACCCCCGCCGCTGCGCGCGACGACCAGCGTCCCCCGACCGACACCGACAATTAGAGTGACGGCTAGGGTTTGCTAACCTGGCTCTGGTACCATGTTAGAAATATTGAAGGAAAATATATTTTTGATATATTGGATATCTTCTAAATGGTATTACAAAGATATATATACACCTAAATACTTAGCAGAATAAGAAACTATTAATTAGGAATTCTCTAAATAGGAATCTACTAAATAGGAACTCTCTAAATAGGAATTTAACTCTTAACATATATATATACATAAGTAATTTTTTATAAAAACATTAAATACAAAAAAAATAGATTCTGATATACTCTATAAATTTTATGTTCGAAATTATTTCAAAATAATATTTTCTAAACATATATTATAGGGCTGTAAAATTTTTATAGCTAGTAAAGATTTTGGGCCTTAAAATAAATATAAATATTTGAGGTACTTTTGAAAAAAAAAAAAAAAAATATAACGTTGTAGAGCCTTAACAAACTATTTTGGTATTTATTTTTAAAAAAATATTTATACGTATATATTTTGACTTAATTTAGTCATCTCCAGAAAAAAAGAAGGGAGTTTATTTGGTAAGACGATACAAAAGCAAAAAAGTAATATTAAATTATTCTTTTTGGTTTAGGTTATATGGTGTCTCAGTCAAGGTTTTCTCTGATTTTGATTTAGAAATATCTTTTAAAAATATTTTTTTTAGATTTATTAAAAAAAGTCATACTCATAATTGTTTCGTTTTTAACACCTAAAGTATCGGATGGTGCTCACTCCGATTTCGTTGTTAAAATATTTGCATCTGCTTCACGTACTCAAATAACACTCATACATCAGACAGTAGATTTGCACCATTTCTGACACAAAAGAAAAAACTAATATTAAATTATTCTTTTTGGTTTAGGTCATATGGTGTTTGAGTCAAAGCTTCCGCTGATTTTGATTTAGAAATATTATTTAAATTTTTTTTTTGAGATTTATGAAAAAAAAAATCATACTCATAATCGTTCCATTTTAACACATAAATTATCAAATGGTGCTCACTTCTGTTCCACTGTTAAAATATTCGCATCTGATTCATGTGTTCAAATAACATTCATACATCGGATAATAGATTCGCACCATTTCTAATATTTAGACCTTCCACAGACAGAACCACTTGCCTGCATTTTGTAGAATTAAAATTTTACGGACGCTGATATTTGAACCGTGACATGTTTGAAAAGATTTTATTTATTGTTCACTCATATATATCGACATATATACAACTAGTTTATCAAAACCATTATACCATGTACCATCCCTTTTTCATCTTAAATATGATATGTGATTCTTCTTCTATGAAATAATTATGACAAGTTACGAAGTCATGAAAACTATATCCAACCATTACTACACTCTCTAATTAAATAGTAACAAATATTATTGGCTTGTCATCAATTGTCATTTTTATTTAAATAACAATGTATAATTAAGTATTTTAATTTATATTCTTACAACGTAGGTGTAAATATAGGTACAGCTGACTTAATAAATGTTAAAGGTATGAAAACATTTATTACTCTTTTTTTTTTTTTTTTTTTTTTTTTTTTTTTTTTTCGTGGTTCACAATCACATTAGTAAGCCTCTTTACTACGCCACTACTAAGTTAATACACATATTCAAAAAAACAAACGGTAGGAACCTATAGTCATCAGAATATATATTCAATAACTAATATAAATATTAACTAATAATTGTTAATAGTAAGTAATTAACTAATATCCGTGCATAATATGAGGTCATATAAAATAAACATATTCCTTCTTTTAACTACTATTATCAATATATTTTAAAATATTAAATAATAAGTTGAGATATAATGTTATTTACGACATAAATTTTTAAAAGAATTACCACGAGAAATATAAAACATAACGAATTTAAGTTAATTTGCACCAACATCCATACATTGCATTGTATCATATAAAATATATATAATCAATCTTATTAGAAAATATTGGTGTAAACGCACGGGTTGAAGTAATCAATATTATTAGAAAACATATATAACCTAACTCAAATAGTTTTCAGATGACAGAAAGTACTTTTAATACACAAATGATTTAACTTCGGTATACAAAGAGCTGGATCAGGGCCAAATATATGACATGCAAATTGCATGCAATTGCACTATCAAACTTGAAATGGTATCCCACGCCTAAAAAAACGTCCCCACTCGAATTCGAGTCAGTATGGAGTAAAATTCTACGCATAATTATGTACCCGTTGCAGAAGATTTCTTTTATAGAAGGTTTATGTTCAGATTTCAGAGCGTCAGTTAAGACTGAACATGAGAGTTTTTCGCGAATTTTAGATTTCTACGAAGGCGTGGCTTTGCATTACCAATTTCACTACAATAATCTCAAAAAATATCACGTATTTGAATTTTAAAACTCTTTAACTTTTCTTTTTGGAAGAAGGATTCAAAGTTTAATAAATCAACTTTTTCGAGATACTCCATGCATGAGGTTGGGCTTCTCTCTATTTCAAACGTAGCCATCTTCTTTTCTTCCCTTTATTAGGGTTTACTTTTGGAGGTGGTGTAGCTTCTCTTTCTCAACGACTGTGAGAAGAAAGAAAGATTCAAAAGATAAAAAAAAAAAAAAAGATAGTGGGAACTGCTTTTAAGGTCTGGTGGTATCTTCTGTGCATATAGTGGAGTAGTAGTGATGGGTTATCATCATTATCATATCCCCCACCATTTCGGCACTTTTAAAATCTAGTTATGATCGAACTTATTATATATACCACCTTTATAAATTTTTCGGTTTATCCAGTCATTTACTATTTATCAAGACCGTAAAAAATACATAGTATTTCGGAACGTAGTAGATATATATTCTGATACACGACACATGGCAATTTTTTTTAATTAATTATAAGTATAAATTGGGTGGTCAGCTGCCGAGTCTCGGTTGACGAAGCCGAGCCGGTGGTCCTGCTTTCATATTGTTTCATTATTCATCTTAATTTCTTAGAAAAACATCTTTTTTTCAGAATCCTTTTAGTAATATGCCTGTAAAGCTGCTCTTTTGCTCTCATAGTCACAGATATCATGACTCTGCTTGCCGGCTCTGCAAGCATATATTAGTTAATTTCACTTTTATAATCTTACTTTTTTATATAAATTAAGATTATCTCCATGATTTACTACATAATTGGAATCTTTGATGCTGGCTTCGTACACAGCAGCAAAAACGCTACCTTTGAGAAAATGATGAGCAACTGCTGCTCCTGCGCTGCTTTTTGCTGGAAATGGACTTTAGTTTTTATTATGGGAATTGCTATATATAACGGGGCATCTATGTTTTGCTCTGATTTGATGCTTGATCAATTTTACTACCCATTACTGATTGAGGATAAATTTAATAATACTCAAGGCATAAAAAATTTATTACTTGAACCCAATTTACAAAAAATTATATTTAAAAATATTTTTTAAAAAAATTATAATTATAAAATTATTTAGAAAAATAAAAATATACTATTTATAAGTTACATTACTTTAAAAAAAGTTAAACAATATATTAAATAAATAAATAAAGTACTATGTACAAATAAATATATTTTTTATAATTATTTGACGTATCCTAAAATATTTTTTGAACTATGAAGTTACATATTGTATCGTTCAAAATAATTTTATAATTAATTTTTTTAAAAAAAGTAATTTTAAACATGAAATGAATTTGGTGTAAGTAATAAACTATATATCTAGGTTAGTTTGAATTAAATTTTTTTTTTCAAAAGTAATTTTAAACATGAGTGTAGTGAATTTGGTTAAGTAATGAAATATATATATATCTAGAACATTGAATCGCATTCTTTCACTTCATATCACACTCTTAGTAATACCACCTCGTGTTAGACCAAACCATTATCACCACCCGGTTGCCTTGAGATATGTTACAAGAAAATCAAGATATGTTACAAGAACAATGTGTGGTTGGGATTGATTTGGTTCCAACACACTCATATTGTATCACATCAATCCCAACCATTCATTGTTTTTGTATCTCATCTCGAAATTCTTGTGTCATATCTTAAAGAAATGAGCTGTTAAAATTGATTTGGTCACTTCAGTTGATTATATTTTAGCCGATGGTATAATTTCAGGAGTGATCGGGTAAAAGCCACCCTATAATGTGTCTCAAATCTTTGTTTCTTTTAAAAGAACGAATCAGAAATATCATAATGCAAGTTTGTTCATCCGTTATTACATGAAGCTCTGATATTCAAATTTTCTTTGAATAGTTATTAATTATGAAATAGAAGTCATATCGATTAGTTAAAGTTCCATCCTCTTACAACATCAATATAGAAACAAGATAAAAAAAGCAACGATCAGGAACCGAGCCGGTAGTTAAAATACTCTCTACCAGTAAACTAGCTTGGTCTTTCTTTAAAAGAGAATTTGTTGACCACAAAAAAAAAAGATAACCTACAGTTAATGCTAAAATTTTTTTAAATATTTTCTTATAATTCTCAACTTTAGAAGTGAAAATAATGGGAAAATCCTGATTGTTCAAGTACTTTTATTTAGTTAATAGCCTATATTAACATCCACCTTTCAAGTTATGATATTCTTTGTATTTCCCCAAAAAGACCTATCATCCAACACTACCTAATATACTATTTATTAATGACAACATAATATATATATATATATATATATATATATATGAATCTTCGACTTGAGTAAGTTTTATGGGATAGTACCGTTTCAGCCCCCGATAGTTTGAAACTACCATATCAGCCCCTGGAAACGCGTTTCCAGGGGCTGATATGGTATCGACCTCAAAATAGGAGGCTGAAACGGTATTATCCGAAGTTTTATCTCATTTTTTCTCTCTATACCATACGTTTTGTATATTTATGCTCCATACGTCCCAAGGTTGGAGACGCCAGTGAGATGGTGATTGATGCTCATCAGTGTCTATTCTCACTGTCGGGTTTACAATTCCCACCTGAATAATGAATAGATAACCCGAAATGGGCAAAATCAGGAGGAGACAAAAAGTTGGGTGCACGTAGCGACCAACACTCGTTGTCGCTACGATTGGCATCATATCCTATCGGGCTTCAATCTAAATTGGGTCTTAATGATTCATCTTATTTTGGACAAAAGAGAGAGTTATTCGAGCTCAGCACAACCTTAGGACCTTTTGAATGGGCATAGGTGTGCACATGCTGCTCAAGTAAGCGGCCTGGTTTGGCCAACTAATTGGGCCCAAATATGATGCGTACGACGCATCGAACTCATATTTGATATTTCTGTCATTCTGACATAGGCTAGTTATGGGTCATCCTAAGGTTTGCTGATAGGATTCGCTACTATTGATCTAGCTATTATCAAATCAAGAGCTGGGAGAGAAACACTGCAATCTTGTTGAGAGATTTTAAAACGGGAGTTGGAGATATCGTTAGATCATCTATGTAGAAAAGTCAATCAAGTAGCTGATTCGTTAGCGGGGATGGCTATTTAGAAGCTTACGTATATCTAACTACTATACGGACGCTTCTGATAAAAAAGTAATATGCCAGTTATAAGAGCGAGCATGCAGTTAATACGAATTATAAGGTGGTAGCTTCAAGCCAAGGCTAAAGGTTAACCTAGGCGATTGAATTTGAGTTTGTATCTATAAGGAAATGATAAAAATAATACATAAATTGGGTATAGAGTTTGTAATAAAAATTCTAAATTTGTAATCTAACATCCCCTTCAAACTCAAGGTGGTCAACAGCATGCTAGTTTGAGTTTGGACACGAGTGCTGAAAGTTTTTATGGAAGACGACATGGTGAAATCTGCAAGCTGATCGGTTGATGATATTAGAACAAGACGAATAGTCTGCGATTTAGATGAGTCCAAATAATGTGATAGTCAATCTCCATATACTTCGGGTGTTCATGAAAAGCATTATTATGGGCAACACTAATATCACTCTGATTGTCCAGTGAAGATGTGTAGCGGCCTAGAAAGGAACACCCATGTTACTTAATATCCATTGCAACCATACTAACTCTTTGGTGGTGTCTACAATAGCTCTATATTCTGACTCGGTGTTTGAAAGAGAGATGACAGATTGTCGTTTGTTTCGCCAAGAAATAAATGAATCGACAAGAAGAAAATAAAAATTGGTACTAGACTAGCTGTCTCTCGAATCACAACCGCAATCTGCATCAGAATAGTCAGAGAGTTGTAGCGAATTTGATGAAAGATAAAACAAGCCGTGACAAATGGTCCCTTGATATGTCTCAAAATACAAAGAACCGTAGTGAAATTAACAGATCATGACGAGGAAATGAACTAACTGACACAATGAACAATATAAGCAATATCAGGCCGTATTACAGTAAGATAAATTAGACTTCCAAAGAGCTGTAAGGTCTTGAAGTGGTTCGCCTGCTAATAAACCAAGTTCCAATTTTTCCTCCATTAGAGGGCCAGAAACATCACTATTAAATATAACTGACTTGGAGATTAAATCGGAAGCATACCTAGTTTGGGGCATGTAGCACGCATTGGTATTAAAGTTGACCCCAAGTTCAACAAAATAACTAAGCTTTTGAAGATCTTTCATTTCAAACTTATGACTTAAAGAAAAGTTTAAGATCATGTATTCCATTAATATCATCACTTGTAATAATTCTATCATCTACATATAATATTATCAAGATTAACCCTAAATTAGGTTGTCTTTGGAAGAGTGCAGTATTGTAATCACTTGAAGTGAAACCAAGCAATATCAAAGAAGAACTGAACTTGAAAAACCAAACACGAGAAGCTTTTTTTAACTCCATACAAAGCTTTTCGCAGACAACATACTTGGGGTGGAGAATGAGAGTATCATAGTAGCGGCTGCACATAAACTTCTTCAACTAAATCTCCATTAAGAATATATCTTTGACATCCATTTGAAAAGAGACAATTTTCTAAAAGATGCAACTGCAACAAAGCACCTATAGTTTCGATTACGTGGGATGCTTGCTTTCAGCTTGACCATTTTGTTTTGACGTATATGGACAAGATGTTTGTGCAATTATACCTTATTGTGTAAGAAAGTGAAGAAAAAAGTGTCAGAAGTGTATTCTTTCACATTGTTCAATCTAAAAACTTTGATGGCACAAGAAAGGTGTATAAAATTTTTTTTAGCAAAATTCAAATAAACACTTAATAATTCATATCAACTTTTCAAAACATATGTCCAAATAAAGCGAAAGTAATCATGAACAAAAATGACAAAATATTGAGAACACCCTTTGTTAAGGTTAGAGAAGGACCCCATACATTAGAGTGAATTAAATTAACATGTCTATTTGCTCTTGTTGCACTATTTGAAAGAGGAGGTTTTGTTTACTTTCTTAATTGACATGGAACACAATTAAAATTTTCTAAAACAACCGAGCCTATTTAACCACTTAAATAAGAGAATGAAGTTTAGATATTGAAGTGTGTCTTAAGCGAGAATGTCAAAGATACGATTGATTTGAAAATGTTGAAACAGCTGCTGAGTAAAATGATAGAAGATGCAAATTGTCCAACAGAAAAATACAATACACTTTACGGTCTCTCCCTAGCACTTTTTTATTCGCGCATCTTGCACAATACAAGCGGAAGAAGAAAACGTTATTTTAAGGTCAAGATAGATAAGTTGACTGATAGAAATAAGATATGAGTTAATAATAGAACTAAGTATGTGTCAGATATAGAAAGCGAAGGAGTTGAAATACATCTCCTACATGTGTTACATGCAACGCATTTCCATCGGCAGTGTGGATTAGTAGAACAAAGATGTTAGAAGATTTAGTGAACACTAGACTTTGATTAGAAGTCATATGATTTGAAGAAGGCGAATCAAGAAGTCATGCTGCGTTAACTGGAAGTACAGAAAGCCTAAGAAATTTAGATTTTGAAGAACTAAAATTATCATTAGAAATAGTAGATTAAGAGTATCTATAATGAAAGACGAATTTAGTTCATCTAAAGCAAATTGTAAAGGAAGAAGTTTCAATAAGAAGTATTATATGTAACTGCAGCAGTTCAATGTTAAAAAAATAATGTTCTTGGAAATTTGCAAATAGGGTGCTCCTTGAGCACCTTGCATTCGTCGTTGTTGTGATTACGAATCCTGTGAAGGCTACAACACTTATGAGATTTTTGTGCACATAGTTAGTGTTGCAAAACATGCGGGCTTGAGCCGGCCTGTACAGTGTGATGCGGGCCGCCCACCCTACACGGTGCCTAAGGCGGGACGGGCCTGCTCGGCCCGCCCCCCCTAGCTATGCCAGCTCGGCTCGGCCGCCAGCCGGCCGAGCTGAGCTGAAATTAAAAAAAAAAAATTATATAGTATATGCCCGTGGGCCGGCCGCCCTGCCCCGCGCGTGCGAGCTTATTTTTCCAAGCCGGCCGAGCCGAGCTGAAATTAAAAAAAAAAAATTGTATAGTATATGCCCGTGGGCCGGCAGCCCTGCCCCGCGCTTGCGAGCTTATTTTTCCAGCACGACTCGCGCGGCCGGCTTGGCGGCCTGACGAGCTAGACTGCGGTATCGGTCGCGAGCCGCGGACTTTTTTTAGCATATTTAGACATAGTTGTTAGATCTTTGAAATGTCTGATCTCGTAGAGTGGCAAGTGATAAATTCAATTTTTGTAGACGTATTTAACATAATTATACTATAATCATGTGGTTTATGTCTTTGATTTTTAGGTAAAAATTCTAACTCGAAGTTAAATGCGCGTTGGAGGTTCGATCAACAAGAAAATGCAAACAATAAATACATGAGGCTTAGATTGCAAACTACATAAGTTGCGGCTGGAATTAGGAGTCCAAAACGGCAAACATGAAATCAATGGCCAGAATTGAAGGATGAAATCCAAAACATCAAGCAGCAAAGGAAATTAACGGTTGGATTAAAACAATACTTAAAGGCACTCAAGGGGTTTCATATGGCCGCCGAAAACAGCAAGCGGAGGAGCCGTTGTTCTCGGCTGAAAGTTTTCCCATAAACATCAGCCCGAAATAAGGGAATTTTGAAGTCCGCGGAAGGGGGGAGAGATTAAAAAGCTGAGAGATCTGTAGTTGAAAAAAAAAGGACGGAGAAGCAGAGGCATCTTCACTCTCGATTTTACGGTTCATCTTGTCGTTGAAGTTCTTTTTCTCTATTAAATTTTGTTTTACTTTTCTTCAGTGTCATGAACTAAATTGGTTTACTGAGGCCGTGATGTATCCAGCCAAACAATGATTTTTTTTATTATTTGTTTTCTTCGATTTTATGTTTTAATTTCATGGAGTATGTATCGTGGTGCTTAACGCTTTTGAATAATTGATCACTATTTAAAAGGATATGTTATTTGCATGGAAATTGAGAAATACTATTGCATATTAGCTTCTCACGATTTATGCCATATGAATACATTATTGAATAGAAATATAGTTATGACATGATTTATGCAGCGAATTTTTGAAGTATCATGTGTCCTAAAGCATTTCTTATTTTTAAATTCCACATAGAAATATAGTGAGTTTATGTAAGGAGATAGTTTTGATCAATACTTGAAAGAAAGATTGTTTAAAAAATGTTAATAAAACTGCTTGTCCATTGTTAATACAAAAAGAAATTGGAGATTCAATGAAAGAAGTTAACGTTTAGGTTTGGTGATTCACGTGCCTTAGTTATTAATTCTGATTATTTTTCAAGGATTAAATTTAAGTGTTTTCTTAGGAAATTTGCTCATTTATTATTGTTTTCAATCATCAATCATCGGTCAGGTAAATAAGATTAGAATTAAACCTAGAGTGGTACTTAACAAAAATTACAATCTCTGTGGGACGATACTTCACTTATCAATTGTATTACTTGAACGAACTAGTATGCTTGCTAGAAATGCATCAAGTTTTTGGCGCCGTTGCCGGGGATTGTTAGTTTTTTGTTGATATCAATCTTTTATAATTCTCATCTTAATTTAACAAATCCACTTTTTAGGACAAGTTTTTTGTTTTTGTTTTTCTTTTCCTTTTAATCTTTGTTTTCTGTGTTAAGTTTGTGCCTGTTTTTCTGTTTTGTTTTCTGACTTTGTTCTTGTTTTATTTTCTTTTAAGTTTCTGTTTTACTTTTATTTCTGTTTATTTTTTATTTTTTATTTTTTTTTTTTTTTTAATGTCTGTGCATGACACGTTTACAGCATACAGGAGAACTTCTATTTGACTCTGAAATTGAACGTACTTGCAGAAAATTGAGAAAAGAAGCTAAAGCGCGCAAGCAAAACAATATGGCAGGATTAGCTAATGAAAATCATGTTGCAGATAGGAATCAAAGAGTATTGAAGGATTATGCTGTGCCTTCGGTCAATGGAACATCTTCTAGCATCAGGAGACCTTAAGTTAATGCCAAAAACTTTGAGATTAAGCCTGCAATAATCCAAATGATCTAGCAAACAGTGCAATTCGGTGGGTTGCACCATGAGGATCCGAATGCTCACATAGCAAATTTTCTAGAGATATGTGATACTTTCAAGCACAATGGAGTTTCAAATGATGCAATTCGCTTGCGGCTTTATCCATTTTCATTAAGGGATAAAGCCAATGACTGGTTGAATTCACTCCCTGCTGGAACAATTACAACATGGCATGATCTAGCTCAGAAATTTCTATCGAAGTACTTCCCTCCAGCAAAGACTGCTAAGATGAGAAACGACATCACAACTTTCGCTCAGTATGACATGGAATCCTTATATGAAGCTTGGGAGAGATACAAGGATTTGCTGCGCAAGTGTCCTCATCATGGGCTTCCCATATGGCTACAAGTGCAAACTTTTTACAATGGGTTGGGAGCGAACACCAGAACCACGATTGATGCTGCGGCTGGAGGAACTATTATGGGAAAAACACCTGAAGCAGCTTACGAACTTTTGGAAGAAATGGCCTCTAATAACTACCAGTGGCCATCCGAGAGAAGTAATGCAAGGAAGGTTGTAGGAATTCACGAAGTAGATGCAATTACAGCACTAACATCTTAAGTAGCAGCCTTGACAAAGCAAGTAGAGAGACTGAATCCTAATACTTTGCAAAATCCGGGAGTAGTTTGTGAATTTTGTGCTGGAAATCATGCAAGTGTGCAGTGCCAAGTTGGAAATCCTTTTGCTCAATCCAGTCCCGAACAAGCTCATTATGTCTCAAATTATAATAGGCAGTAGCAACATAATGCCTTTTCTAATACATACAATCCCGGATGGCGAAATCGTCCAAATTTTTAATGGAGCAATAATCAGAATATTATAAAGCCACCCCTGGTTTTCAAACTCAAGAGAAATCAAAACTGGAAGATCTTCTCGCTCAATTCATTACCAAATCTGAGACCAAATTTCAGAATCAAGAAGCTTCAATTCGAAATTTAGAGGTTCAAATAGGACAACTTGCGAGTATGATGTCAAGCAGACCTCAGGGCACTCTTCCAAGCAATACCGAAAAGAATCCGAAGGAACAAGCACATGCTATCATGTTGAGGAGTGGAAAAGAGCGCAGCAGTGAAAGAGATCAACACAGAGACATACAAACGAGCCACAACGAAGTTGAGGAGCCCAAGGAGAAAGAAGGAACAGAGACTCAACATGAAGTTTCAATCTCCAAACCTTACGTTCCTCCTATTCCATTTCCTCAAAGATTATAAAATAAGAAATTAGATCAGCAATTTTCTAAGTTTCTAGATGTTTTTAAAAAATTACATATTAACATTCCTTTTGCTGACGCATTGCAGCAGATGCCGAGTTATACTAAATTTATGAAGGAGATTTTGTCGAACAAGAGGAAGTTAGAAGAGCATGAAACAGTGATGCTTACCGAGGAGTGCACAGCAATCATACAGAATAAATTGCCTCAAAAATTGAAAGATCCAGGGAGTTTTACTATTTCTTGCACCCTAGGAAATCTTAATTTTAATAAAGCATTGTGTGATTTAGGTGCAATCTCATGCCCTTTTCTATTTTCAGGAAATTGGAGCTTGGAGAGGCGAAATCGACAACAATTTCATTGCAACTAGCAGATCGATCCATTATTTATCCAAGAGGAATAATTGAAGATGTTTTGGTAAAAGTGGATAAATTTATTTTTCCTGCGGATTTTGTTGTTTTGGATATGGAAGAAGATACCTCTCATTTTAGGCAGACCATTTTTGGCTACAGGTAGAACTTTAATTGATGTTCAGGAAGGTAAGGTAATACTTAGAGTTCAAGATGAACAAATCACTTTTGATGTTTTTAATGCTATGAAATATCCTGATGAAGGTGATTCTTGTTTTCGAATTGATATTGTTAGCCAAATAGTGACTAAAAATTTTGTGAATACCATGCATTCAGATCGTTTGGAAATATGTCTAATGTATGGAGAAACGGTTCAATCATGTGAGAGTACAAGGGACTATGCTGCTTATCTGGATGCAAGTCCACCTTACCTAACTTTTAAGAAGTAGCAGATTGAAGAACTGGGAAAAAGTTCATCTCCGCCGAAACCATCTATTCTTGAACCTCCAAAACTTGAACTAAAACCATTGCCATCTCATCTGAGGTATGCATATTTGGGTAGTAAATCAACCTTACCGGTGATTATTTCTTCTTCCTTGACAGATCTTGAAGAGGAGAAGCTGTTGAGAGTTTTGAGGGAGCACAAGACAGCTATAGGATGGACCATTGCTGACATTAAAGGAATAAGCCCCTCCATTTGCATGCACAGAATTTTAATGGAGGATAATTACAAACCAATTGTCCAACCGCAAAGGAGATTGAATCCGAATTTAAAAGAAGTGGTAAGAGGGGAAGTATTAAAGCTGTTGGATGCAGGTATTATCTATCCTATTTCTGATAGTTCATGGGTTAGTCCAGTTCATGTAGTGCCAAAAAAAGGAGGGATAACAGTGGTGAAGAATGAAAATAATGAACTAATTCCTACTAGGACAACTACAGGATGGAGGGTTTGTATAGATTATCGGAAGTTGAATGAAGCAACTAGAAAAGATCACTTTCCACTGCCATTTATTGATCAAATGTTAGAGAGATTAGCCGGGCATGCATACTATTGTTTCCTAGATGGATATTTGGTTAGCAACCAAAATTGCGGTTGCTTCCAGAAGATCAAGAGACGACCACATTCACTGTCCATATGGTACATTTGCCATTAGGAGGATCGTCATTTGGAATGTGTAATGCACCGGCTACCTTTCAAAGATGTATGATGGCAATATTTTCTGATATGGTTGAAAATTTTATTGAGATTTTTATGGATGATTTTTCTGTTTTTGGCTCCACGTTTGATTGTTGTTTGAACAATTTAACTTTAGTTTTACAAAGATGTGAAGAAACTAATCTTGTCTTGAATTGGGAAAAATGTCATTTTATGGTGCAGGAAGGTATAGTTCTCGGTCACAAAGTTTCTATCAAAGGTATTGCAGTTGATCAGGCAAAGGTGGAAGTGATAGAAAAGTTACCGCCACCAAATTCTGTCAAGGGAGTTAGGAGTTTTTTGGGACATGTTGGTTTTTATGGAAGATTCATAAAGGATTTTTCTCAAATTACTAAACCTCTTTGTGATCTTCTTTCTAAAGATACTCCATTTAACTTTTCTAATAATTGTTTGCAGGCTTTCAATGACTTGAAGAAAAAGCTAGTTTCGGCACCTATTGTAGTTGCACCTGATTGGGAGTTATCTTTCGAAGTTATGTGTGATGCTAGTGACGTAGCTATTGGAGCAGTTTTGGGGCAAAGAAAAGATAAAATCTTTCAGGTAATATACTATGCTAGTAGAACTTTAAATGAAGCTCAACGAAATTATGCTACGACTGAGAAGGAGTTATTAGCTGTTTTGTTTGCATTTGATAAATTTAGATCATACTTGATTGGTGCTAAAGTTGTAGTACATACTGATCATTCTGCGCTTAAATATCTCTTTGCAAAAAAGGATGCTAAGCCTAGATTGATTAGATGGATATTGTTGCTGCAAGAATTTGATATAGAAATTAAAGATAAGAAAGGCTCAGAAAATGTTGTAGCTGATCACCTATCTAGGTTAGAACAAATTAAGGAAGATAATTATGTCACTATTCCGGTTAATGAAAGTTTTCCTGATGAGCAGTTGTTTCTGGTAAATATTCATGATTCACCTTGGTTTGCTGATTTTGCTAATTATCTGGTTAGTAACATCATTCCACCAAATTTGTCTTATCAACAAAGGAAGAAATTTCTTTCCGATGTTAAATATTATTTCTGGGATGAACCATTATTGTTTAAATTTTGTGCTGACCAAATGGTTAGAAGATGTGTTCCTGAGAATGAAATGACTAGCATATTACATCATTGCCACACACGTGAGGCGGGTGGTCATTTTGGTGCTAATAAGACTGCTGCAAAGGTGCTACAATCAGGTTTTTACTGGCCCACTCTTTTTAAAGATGCTTATACTTATGTTTCTTCATGTGATAGATGCCAAAGAAGTGGCAATATTTCTAAAAGATATGAGATGCCCTTGAACAATATCTTTGTTGTTGAGTTATTTGATGTTTGGGGCATAGATTTCATGGGACCATTTCCTCCATCTTTTTCAAATCAATACATATTGGTTGCCGTTGATTATGTGTCGAAGTGGGTAGAGGCTGCTGCTTTCCCTACTAATGATGCTAAGGTTGTTGTGAACTTCTTGAAAAGGAACATTTTCACTCGATTTGGAACTCCTAGAGCTATAATTAGTGATGAGGGAAAACATTTTTGTAATAAACAATTTGATGCACTTTTATCTAAGTATGGTGTGACACATCGAGTTGCTTTAGCTTATCACCCTCAAACTAATGGACAAGCAGAGATATCAAATAGGGAGTTAAAGTGCATTCTTGAAAAAACAGTGAATATTTCTAGGAATGATTGGTCTAAAAAATTAGACGATGCTTTATGGGCATATAGGACAGCATTTAAAACTCCCATAGGAACGTCCCCATATCGTCTTGTTTTTGGAAAAGCATGTCATTTGCCGATAGAGCTTGAGCATAAGGCATTTTGGGCAATTAAAACGTTGAACTTTGACATGCAAGCTGCAGGTGAGACTAGATTGTTACAATTGGCAGAAATGGAGGAGTTTAGGAATAGAGCATATGAAAATGCAAAAATCTATAAAGAAAGAACCAAGCAGTGGCATGATAAGCACATCTTGAAGCGCGAATTTCAGGTTGGACAGCAAGTTTTGTTATACAACTCTCGTCTTCGACTCTTCCCAGGTAAGTTGAAAACAAGGTGGTCAGGGCCATTCACTGTGACTAAAGTGTTTTCTTATGGTGCTGTTGAATTATCTCACGAGTCAAAAGAAACATTTAAAGTCAACGGACAGAGGTTGAAGCATTACTATGGTGTCGATTTTGACAAGTGCAATACCACCATTCAGTTCAAAAATCCGACGGAAGAAAGACCAACAGTCTAGCTTCAGACTTTAAATAAAGCGCTCCGTGGGAGGCAGCCCACGAATTCAACTTCTATTTTCTAGTCTTTTCATTTATTTATTTATTTTCCATTACTTATATTTCATTTCTTTTGTTTGTTAGGAATAAGACGTTGATTTGGCTTCGTTTGGCAATTGGAGTAATTGGATATGTCACGTCATCATAATTCCAGGGGAGTATATAATTTTTCTTAGCAAACTTGTTTTCTATTACATTGAGGACAATGTAGATTTTTAAAGTTGGGGGTGAGATCATTTAGTTTTGAGCATTCACATGAGCTGCATGTTAATATGTGCTACTAATGAAGACATTTAGCTATATTTTGAATTTTCTCAAGCACAACTATGATTATTTGATTGCGGTGCATTAGTGAACACATTTGTAGGATACAAAATTATGAACTTTTAATTGACATAACACCAAATAATTACATCTAGTCATTTCTGGAATATTGACTACTTTTGTGTATGTTTTTCTTAAGAAGTTTAATTAGTTCAATAATAAGATGTGGATGAACAGGTGAAGCTGTTACTTAATGACCTTTAATATCAAATGGGTACAGAAATTTTTCTCTCTGTCTTCTGAAAAAAAAAAAGAAGTCTAGTAGTGGGCCTCGTTAACCTGAGTAACTAAGTCCGAGGGGTGCCTTTTAGGGGATAACACCTGTTATCCTAATCCAGAACATCGACCTAAAGCTCACTAAATAGGTTAAGAGAAAAATCCGAGAAAACTAGACTTGCAGAAACTCAAGTGATGGAGATTCTTAGGGGTATCTTAAAACTTAGTGCCCTTTGATCATCTGATCTTGGAGTCACTGATCGATGATGTCACAAGAGTTGCACAAACATATATGTATATTTCTGAAAAAAAAAAAAAAAAAAAAAAAAAAAAAAAAAAAAAGAAAGAAAGAGAAACGAAAAAGAAAAAAAAGGAAGTTAAAACAAAGAGAAGAGGGAAAGAAAATTTTGAAATCAAAGTCCCCAAATTCTGAGTTATGGGCCAATTAGGGGCCAGCAATGTAACATGCATTCATAATTTTGTTGGAGGCTAATTTGACTGAGTAAGAATCATTGCACAATCAGTTTTTGTTAATAGAACAGGAATGACCAGATTAATTGATTGATGTTGTTTCAATTTAGGGATATAATATGTGTTAGACAAATGTGGAGCTCTCGTCACTATGCATTACAATGATTTTATAATTGTGCTTGAGATTATCAATGCTTAAGAATTCCGATGAATTTTGATCTGCTTGAGGACAAGCAAAATGCTAAGTTTGGGGGTATTTGATAAATTCAATTTTTATAGACGTATTTAACATAAATTATACTATAATCATGTGGTTTATGTCTTTGATTTTTAGGTAAAATTTCTAACATGGAGTTAAATGCGCGTTGGAGGTTCGGTTAACAAGAAAAGCAAGCAACTAGGACAAGCAAAATGCAAACAATAAATAAATGAGGCTTAGATTGCAAACTACATAAGTTGCGGCTGGAATTGGAAGTCCAAAACGGCAAACATGAAATCAACGGCTAGATTTAAAAGCAACCCAAATCAAGCACTCAAGGACGGCTGGATGGCAGACCTGGACACATCAACATAGAAGAAATGAATGGCTAAGATGCAAGGGCTAAAAAGGAATAAATGGATGGATGGTTGAGAAGCAGGGAAGCAAGAAAAACAAAAACTCACGACTGGATAAACCTAGATGTATGCGGCGGCTAAAGCGGGGGAGTGAAGGATTGTCCCCAAAAATCAGCAGGAAAATGAGGAAATTTCGGTTCCACTTTGGAAGGAAGAGACTACAAAAAAGGGAAGATCGGCCAGTAAAGGGGTATCTGTAGTTGGAGAGAAAAAAGAGACGGAGAAGCGGAGGCATCTTCACTCTCGATTTTACGGTTCATCTTGTCGTTGAAGTTCTTTTTCTCTATTAAATTTTGTTTTACTTTTCTTCAGTGTCATGAACTAGATTGGTTTACTGAGGCCGTGATGTATCCAGCCAAACAATGATTTTTTTATTATTCGTTTTCTTCGATTTTACGTTTCAATTTCATGGAGTATGTATCGTGGTGCTTAATGCTTTTGAATAATTGATCACTATTTGAAAAGATATGTTATTGCAATGGAAATTGGAAATTACTATGCATATTAGCTTTCTCACGATGTAATGCCATGATTACATGTGAATAGAAATATATTACATGGTTTTATGCAGCGATTTTGAAATAATCATTTTTCTAAAGCATTTTCTTATTTTAAATTCACATAGAAATATAGTGAGTTTATGTAAGGAGATAGTTTTGACAATACTTGAGAAAGATTGTTAAAAATGTATAAAACTTGCTGTCCATTGTTAATACAAAAATTGGAGACTCAATGAAAGAAGTTAACGTTTAGGTTTGGTGATTCACGTGCCTTAGTTATTAATTCTGATTATTTTTCAAGGATTAAATTTAAGTGTTTCTTAGGAAATTTGCTCATTTATTATTGTTTTCAATCATCAATCATCGGTCAGGTAAATAAGATTAAGAATTAACCTAAGAGTGGTACTTAACAAAAATTACAATCTCTGTGGGACGATACTTCACTTATCAATTGTATTACTTGAACGAACAGTATGCCTTGCTAGAAATGCAGTCACATATTACTATCAATTTATATAAAATTATAAAAAATTAAGTGTTCAGTAATTTTATTTATATATGATTATTGTGACTAACATTCATATACCGCACGAGCGCAAAACTAGTACAATATAATTATTCTTCTAATTTTATTGGACTCAACTTACTTGTATATACCAAGTTCCGAAACCTAGAACTATATATAGACATGCCGTAATCTTTTACACCAGAAAAAACAACAGCATTTGCTCCTTAAAACAAACTACTAAACTAAGCTACTAAATTATTCTAAGGAATAATTACTTATGGAGCTATTTTTGTCCGGTCCTTCTAAATGAACCCTTACAATTTTTTAATAATTACGAAATTAGTTTATTATTTTGTTTAAAATAATAAATATAGTAAAAAAGAGAGGCATAGCAGTAATTAATTATTCTTTAAGCGTACTCTTTCTGCGGCTGACTATTAGCACGTTTATTGATATTTAAAAAAATTATAAAGTCCAATTTAAAATAATATATATTACCTTATATTTTATCATTTCACCATAAAGTGACTGATGATGTGGCGGACTGGCGCATGCCATGTTTCCTCTTCTTCCGTTATGGTTTGCAGTGGAAGCTAGTAGTTAAAATCGTCAGCCAATCACATCCCTTAGGGCTTGTTTAGAAAGCCAGAAGGTAGGAGGGATGGAAAATGAAGTAAAAAAATTTCTTTATCTTGTTTGGTAAGTAGGGAGGAAAGAAGGAGGAAAAATATTTGAAAACTAAGGAAAGTTTTTTCTTCAACTATTCTCTCCAAAATAGGGAGGAATGGAAGAGAAAATGAGTGCAATGACAATAATGTCCTTTATTAAAGTCCTTAAAATATAAATAGAAGAGGGATGTTTTGGTAATTTTACAATTAAAAATATTTTGAAAATTCTATTTCCTTCCAATTCAGTCCTCCCTTTCATCTAAACAAATTTTTTCTTTCCTTCCTTTTTTTTTTTCTTTTATATTTCTTTTCCTTCCTACTATTCCATTCCATTCGATCCCTTTCCCTTTATCCAAACATAGCCTCAGTGGTTGGTTGTTTTAATTCTCTGGGGCGCAGCAACACGCATCATGCCGTCATTAAGGGGTCAGATGGCGAGGTGACGCTTGTGTGGGCTGCAGACATTCCCAAGAGGGCCTCATGAGCAACCATATTCTGCCTCCATACTTGTAGAACATGATCATAACTTGATTTGATTGTATATCATTTGCTATCTGCTGCCTTGTTGTTGGTTGTTTAAATTGACCTTCGGTCGATAGGTCATCATTGGACTGAGATCCTAGGTGCTTAACCATCAATGGCCTTATCGGTCGAGATCGAGGTCTGGATGGAGGTCAGTCGGTCATTCCCTTGTGGACTCCTTTGGGTGGGCTTCTTCTTGCTTTTGGGTTATTGTTGCCGTGATCTTCCTCCTGTTCTTGGGTCTTGAGGCATATCTTCCATCTGTAATAACTAATAAAAACGAGAGCAAATCTGATGACAAACCGTTATTTGTGCGTCAAGCTGACTATCATGATATATCATTCGGTTTGTTAGTTTAATTGCGTAAACATTTAATTAAACTACAAAGTAAATTATACCTTACTTTAATTTATTATCGATGCAAATATATAAAAAATCAAATCATAAAATATTAAAATATAGCATAAGATCTGGCCTGCCACATGTCAGCCAAGGAGAGGCCGAGTGATTTTTCAACATGGGCCGAAGCTCCTTGCAAGGACTTTGATGGTACTAGCCAGATTTATGGTTGCAGGCAATTGGATTGTTCAAAGACAAAAACTAGCCAAACACATATTTAACACGAGAACATGGGATGACACGTGGTGCACAACCCATTCTCGTAAACAACGTGGGGCGCCGCATAGCGAGCTCATATGGCGCTACTCATTCAACCACGATCTCCGGCACCACTGCGCTCCAACGGCCTACAAGCAGTGCTTGTAGTGGTGATAGCAGCTGGC
>MJHO01000534.1:0-40321 GCA_002076135.1 Xerophyta viscosa | reverse complement strand
TTTGACTTGCCCTCAATGTTGAGTAAAGTTCCCAAAATATTGTCACAAATATTTTTTTTCAATGTGCATGACATCGAGATTGTGGAGTTTAAGATTTTTCCAGTAAGGAAGTTGAAAGAATATGCTTCGCTTTGTCCAATTGAGCTCCTTAACTCCACGTCTTCTTTTCTTTACTTTACCAAATTTGATCTCTGGTAGCCTCTCTTGTTGTACTAAAATATCATCTCCAGTCAACTCGTGCGGTGGTTGTCGATTATCGACTTCACCATTGAAATTCAAATTATTTCGCCAATGATGATTCGTACATAAAAATCTTCTATATCCCATGTATCCAATCTTTGATCTAAGTCTAACAGAAGAAGCGTCTGAATTGCAAATAGGACAAGCAAGATATCCTTTTGTACTCCAACCAGACAAATAGCCATATGCTGGGAAGTCATTTATCGTCCACAAAACTGAAGCATGAAGGCGAAAAATACTATTCGTAACAGCATCATATGCTTGTACTCCATTCTCCCATAGCTCCTTCAGTTCATCTATTAACGGTTGCAAATAGACATCGATGTCTTTACTAGGAGCTGTAGGGCCTGGGATCAATAAAGACGTTATGAAGAATGGGTCTTTCATGCATTTCATGGTGGCAAATTGTAAGGCATGAGTACAACAGGCCACATACTATATGAGGTGCTTTTGTCACCAAACGGATTGAACCCATCTGATGCTAACCCGAGACGCACATTGCGAGGATCTTGTGCAAAGACTGGATATGTTTCATCAAAATTTCTCCAAGCTATTGCATCTGCTGGATGTCTGAGCATGTTGTCTTCTGGGATAAGTTTCTCTTTATGCCATCTCATATCTGAAGCTGTCTTTCTAGATAAAAACAATCGTCGTAGCCTTGGTGTTAACGGGAAGTGTCGAAGAACTTTCTGCGGAACCTTTTTTCTTGTACCCTCGATATGTTTCCATCTTGACTCATTACATTCTGGACATTTATCTTTGTCCTTTAAGTCCTTCCTAAACAATACACAATCGTTTCTGCATGCGTGTATGGGATCCCATCCTAATCCAAGCTCTCTTAGCAACTTTTAGCATCAAGGTAAGATGATGGCATTAAGTGCTGCTTCATGTAAGAAATCATAAAATCCGAAGCAAAGTAGTGAATGAATTGTTGCTCCATCGATATAATACCTTTGTGTGAAGCAGCTTTACAAGGATGGACAAAAATGAAGCCTTGCAACCAGGAAACACCGGTTGCTCGACATTCTTAAGCAATTCATCAAACTTCTGAGTACCTCCATCATATGCAACATCGTTTGACTCCATATGCTCTAGATTTTGGTCAGGAGTACCAAAATCAGCTAAAGCACCTCTATGAACATCTTCTATCATTTGTAACATCTGATCATCCTCATCATTACCATTACTATCTTCCATGCAAGTAGCAGCAGTAGCATAACCATTTTCTTCTCGTGAAATGAACCATATAGCATATGAAGCAGAAAACCCAAAAGTAGACAAGTGTAAATCAACATCGGACCACTCTTGCCATAACACATTCTGGCAAAATTTGCATGGACAAGGAATACTCGCTTGATCTCCTAAATGATTTTTAGCAAATTGTAAAAACTGAGCCACTCCAGTAACATAATCAGTAGATAGTCTATCTGTACAATGAATCCAACTTCTGTCCATCCCTATTTAGGAAAAAGAAAATAATATATATAAGTACTAAAATATGTAGTTTTTAAGGTAAAATACCATTCTAGATGTCTAAGCACAAATTTGTAACTAGCTTTTCCTAACAACCAGAGATCTAGATGTATAATAAAAGCAAGTTCTATCCTTCCTGTTAGCATCCTACGTATATAAACATAGCTTTGGGATTAGCTTTTTCATACCTTAGGCACGCAGAATGATCATGGAGGCTAAGATGAATGATCACGCAGAGCAAGATGATCACATAGATTTGGCACCGTCAAAAGAAGGCAGGCCTCGGGAAGAGGTGGTGGCGCAGGTCGATGAATGCGGTTGAGATCGAAATTCCCAAATAGAACAGCAACATCGACGGGCAAATTGAGGTGGCCGGTAGAAAAATTGGCGTTTTGTTGCAGCTAGGTGCAATTTGGGGGCAAAGGTCTTTTTTCTTTTTCTTTCGGCAGTGGAAGCAAGGAGGGTTGGAAGCAGGTGGGGGGGGGGGTGGAAGGGGATTTGGAGGGGGGGGAGCAGGGTGGGTTGGGAGGGGGGGGGTGGAGGGATTTGGGGAAGCAGGGGGGGAAGCAGGGGGTGAGGGGCTGGGGAGGGGCGGGGGGTTGGGGAAGCGGGTGGGGGGTTAGGAAAAGGTATGTTATTTCATATACCTCTATGCGCCCTTCGAAGAATATATAATTTTACTATTTTCTAGTTTTTCACTAAATAGTTATATTTCTTAAATGGAGTTTATTGTTTTGTAAAATTCCTGCCAATAATTCCTGCCAAACTTAGGAGCTTTTAAATTTCTAAAAAAAATTTACATATCATCAATATTAATCATTTACTAAATGTCATTTTCATTAATTATTTTGGCTAATTATAACTTGTAAAAATTAAATGTGAATTATATATTCTTGGTTGGATTTTTTATTTGTATTGTGCTTTTGAAATTTCCACTTTTGACTTTATAGTGGTGTTGTATGAACATAAGTTTTTTAGTCTTATTCACGTCACACTCAATGTGGATATGTAAAGCAAGTTTGTACATGGTTTATCAAGGGGTTGCCATGTCGCTTACAGAAATGGAGATAGTGAGGCTCAAGGTTTGTATTGGAACTGGAGTTAGTATCGGCTAATATTTTTTATAATATTTGTCGAATAGTATCGGCCATAGGACTCTAAAGCTTGATTGATTAGCAGGGTGCCTATTATATAGCAAGGAAAAAGATTGTTTCAAATTATAGCTTTCACAAATGTTTACCGAACATTCGTTTAAGGTTGATGTCGTAACTTTTGAAAAGACGCTCTTCTTTATGACATGTTACATCGGCTAATTTTTCTAAGACATGGAAGAGAATTTTTTTGAAAATTTGGGCGGGAAAATTTGGGCGGGAATTCGCTTTTAGAGTATTTAGATAAAATAAAACAATCAATACCGTTTAAAATATATAACCATTAATAGAAAAATTGGAAAATAGTAAATTTATATGTTGTTTCGAAGGCGGCGCAGAGAGGAATCCGATAAAAGTTGTAGAATCAAATTTTGAAGCTGGACGAAAAAGTTAAACAAAGATAACCATTTTTTGTGGTCGAGCAAAAACGCGTATCTTGTCTTTCAGAGATGATATCTTTGTGTACAAACGTCAGATGAAGATAAAAAAAATATCTTTCGAATGATGACTCATTAATCTTTCCAATGAGTCCATCGGATCGGCGATTTGACGCAGTATGAGAAAGATAAAAATTATAAAACATAGGTAAATTCGAAGTGCCATAACTTTGAGCACGGTGGTCGGATTGGGGCGATCTTTATGTCGTTGGAAAGCTTGTTTCGAGATGCATATCACCGTCAAACTCAAAGCGTTTGCTGCGACTTCGGCGCTGCCGAAATCGCAAAAAAAGATTATCTGGTGCCCCAAAAATGCATTTAAAGGTTTGGACAATTTTTAAAAATACATAGAGGTGCGGTAAATTACGAAAAAATACTTAAAATCACCCGATTTTCTTGTTGAGTAACATATAATTTTTTTATAATTTTTGTGTTTATTAGGAACTAAATAGTAGAATAAACCATTTTAAAGAGTTGAGGTTTGTTTAAAGAAATGCTATTTTCTTGTTGAATCATTTCCCTCCCGAATTGCCAAAGAAGTTTCCCGCCCAAATTTCGTTTTTCCTCCCACCAGGCACCAGCATCAACAATAAATTTTCATATTCCTCAAGAAAATCCGAAATCAATTTCCCCGCCAAAGCCAAAGGAATAAATTCTATGTTTCCCTCCTAATTTTCAGTTTCCCTCCTAATTTTCAGTTTACCGCCCAACACCCCCCGCCGCCCATATGCATTTGGCATTTAAAACCTCCCGCCCAAAATCCCTGCCCAATGTTTCTTTTCCCTCCCAAACAATTAGTTTACTGCATCAATTCCTTACCCTTTATAACCTTGACTATTTTTCACATTCGTCATTTCTAACTAAAGGTCTCCATCTCTCTGTTTTACCACCGAGCTCCAACCAAGTTGCCGCCCTTTCCAACGCTCTCCAAACAAGGCTTATTCCTGCTGGTGGATGTTGAGGTATGAAATCATAAGTTTAGATATGTGAAATTTGATAAAGTGCTCTTTTGTTAATCTTTATTATGTCAGAATGTAGTTCATATCCTTAGTTGTTTCCTATATGTGAAAATCTGATATGTCATTGCAGATATATGGCAGTACAGGAGGCAATAGTCGACAGCACAGTGTGAATTGGCTGTTCAAGGGCTCCATTGTCCAATCCATTAGGTTCCACTCAACGAGGGCCACAGGAAAATCCAACCCAGCAAAATTCCATATTAGATTCAAATGGTTGCACTCTGGATTCTGATGTTAATATGACTGATAATGGTATTAACTAGCACTAATAAGATAGAGATGCTTATTCTCAATACATGCGGAATATTTTAAGATCATCTTGTTTGGCTATTTTTAGGACTTGGTCCCTCTCCACCTCAACGTGCTGTTAGAGGCCCAAATAGGAACATAGAACTTGACCTTTGGATATCAAAAAATAAGCGCAAGTTTCCAATTTACATATGTCCAAAGATGAATCGAGCTGTGGGCGAGCATTCTGAGTGGTTTGTACGTGAGATAGGCATAATAATTCGTCAACATGCACCTGTAAGAGTTGCTGGATGGGCTCACATTCCCCGTGAAATGAAGGATGAGATATACTCCTTTGTATTGGTACTTATATTGTCAATTAATAGTTTATGTTGTGTATAGGTTTGTGTGAATGTGCATAAATATGTACTATGTTCCTTGTGCAGAACAAATTCGAGCTTGCTATCGATGCATTACATGTGCAAGAATGTTTAGAGAAAACCTCACAGAAGTGTTATAAAAATTGGAGAAACAGTTGCAACACCCACTATAATACTTTTGGTCGTGGTGAACGTGGCAGGGCAAACCCACCGATTGAGTTCAATCGTCAACAACGATTATCTGAATGGGAATGGCTTTGTAACCTTTTTGACGATCCAGATTGGCAGGTAATCATTGCCACCAAACTTGTTTTATTTATGTATTAGGCATTTATTATTTTCAAACTAACAGGGGAATAAAAAGGATTGTTTTATTGTTTCAAGATCTTTTGTCAGCAAAAGAAAAGAGGCAGAGTAATCTAATTGTACATTTAAGATGGGTTAGCAAATAGCTTCGGCCCAACATTGCGCAACAAAAGGGTATTTTTTTTTTCTTTTCTAACAAAAGTTTATTTGAGTGATGTTTTATTTGCACAAAAGAGTATTGATGATCTTATTGTAGAAGCTCGCCAATTAGAGACCTACCTTGCTGGGTTATAATCTCCAAAACTACAAGTGCACCTATCAATTTCGCAACAATATGTAAGTACTAAACGTTAATCTGTTCGTATTACCATGTTTTTGCGATAAAGTAATTTTAATCGATAAACACAACAATGAGCTCTTTGCAATTGATCAACAGATACTGGTAGTACTAATCAAAAAAACAATCTTATAACAGACTTTATGGTTCCAATCTTTACAGAAAAAGATGATGTCGCATGTTACAATAAGCCAAACAAACGTGGACCACTCATGTCCCCCTCCGTCAGAGGAGGGAAATAACACAATCTGTCTTTGGCCATCCTCTGTTATTACCGTGGGCTAGGATCAGGTCCTAAGCCTCCATCCTCAAGAATTTTCTTGAGTAGTTTGTCAAGTGATCACGCAAGGGCACAAGAACTAGAAGAACGTTTAGAGGCAGCTTTGAGTGAGATGCAAGTGTATAAAGAAATGCTGCAGACAACTACGACTCAGCTAAAGGAAACAACTGACCGCCTTGGTGTGCTAGAGAAAAGAGCTAGAGTGGGTCATAGTGAGAGCTCTACATCAGAAGACCAGCGTGGTATAATTTACCTCTTGTCTATTAATTTTGGCTACTTTAGCATCATTTTGATTGGTCCTTCTAATTGATATTAGTAATAGTAGCTTGGCTCTTAGGAATTGCTTTTATATTTAACTGCATGCAGTGAGTTTATGCTGATGTAATTAACTAGTATGCTAAGTATAACAGAAATGTTTGCCAGTCCAATTTAGTGATTGATTCTGAGTTGCTTATTGCATGATTAATTAAGTTTTTGTAAAAGCAAAAATTTACGTCTCTTAGAAATTAAAAATGCAAAGTTAGTGCATTGAGGGAATGTGGGCAGTACATAGAATGTGGGCAGTACATTTATCCAGCAAGTTTAAGCAAATATATGTTAGTATGAGGGAATGTGGGCAGTACATATGTTGTATCTAGGAAGAAAGCTAAAGCCTTAGAACTTATTTAGATCTAGTTAATTTTAATATAAACACTTACCAAAGAAGTACTTGATTTGTTGGTTTCTGGATTGTAGCTTATACATGCAACCTGATAACATACTAATGGAATCTTTACATTACAAGTTGAGAACTCATTTATAGCTTGACTGCTTGCAGGAAGAAAAACAAATGCACTTGGTATGTTCTCCCAAGTTTGTGCTATCAAAAATAAATGCACTCATTTATAGCTTGACTGCTTACCGTCCGAGTCCAATTATATAGTAGTTTATTTGAGTTAGCTTACTGCAGATTAGGCATATTACATGATTTACTTTATGAAAGCATGACATTTAGTTAGCTTCATTCATATGCAATAATTATGAGGTGATTCTAATACTTCATGTACTAGTAAATGTAGGCTAACCTCTGTTAAGTTTAGTCTCATAGAAGCTTACTTGATTGTAAACTTAGTTCCTTAATTGAAGGGTGTGTAATTTGATTTTGTTTTTTTTTTTTTTTCATTATGAAATTTTTTTATTTTTTTTTTCTATTGCTGTTGTCACACTTATGTTTTTTTTTTTTTTTTTTTTTTTTTTTTTTGTGCAGATGGGGACTAGAGGCGAAGCTTTTTTTTGTGGGCACAAAATATAGTCTCTTAGTATAGCAAACATGTATAGTTCATAGTGTGGCTACAGTAAGTCTTATACTACTACACAAAGTATAGTTTAATGGTGATCTTTTTGTCGGTAAGGTGAAAGTTAACAACTGCATGCGTGGTATATTGCTTCTCGGCAAAGTTTTTGTAGAAGGGGGAAGTTCAGTGGCTTGCATGTTGGTTAAAATATTTTGAGGAGAATGTTTGTTTATTTTGTTAATGTAAATAGATAATCTGATCACCGATATGTTTTGTAACTTTTACCATTGTCATATACCATCAAATCTATATAAGAAATTATTGTAATAGATGGTTGTCTAATTTTTTATTAGTCAGTAAATGATTTGTGCTATGTTTCTTATTCATAGATGTATGTTACTTATTCATATACTTTGTATTTATATGAAAACTTTGTGGTAGTAATAACATTTGCAGTTTAAATATAGTCGTAAAAGATAAATAGTAAGAAAATTAAGTATTTGGAACTTTCTCAAGAGCAATCTAATTGTTGTTGCTAAAGTAGCAATCGTTGACTAAATTACGCTTAAGTCTCATAATTGTTTTTGTGACTACATGTAATTAACTTTATGTGACTAATTTCATGGTAGCTAAGACTAGAATTTTAGTCTTAGGATTGGCAGTCAACAACTAAGCACCTAGTTGTAATAAAAGATATAACGGTTAATATGTGAGTTGCCAAAATAGTATTAGGAACTCAATTTTAAGTCTTAAAAGTGATAGTCGATGACTAAGTGTTTAGTGGTAATAAAAGCTGTAGTGACTTACTATTAAGTTGCCAAAAAAGTATAAAGGACTAAAGTTAAGTCTTAGAAGAGATAGCACACGATGAATACTATAGTCGTTTTATAAAAAGTGACTAAAAGTTGAGTTGCTAAAAATCGTATTGGTGACTAGTGTTTAGTTGTAGTAAAAGATATAATGTCTAAACATTAGTTGCTAAAATATAATTAGGGACTACTTATTTAGTCTTACATATGACAATCAACCACTAAATGCTTAGTTGTAAAAAAGAAAAAATGGTGACTAAGAATTGAGTTGCTAAAGTGGTATTTAAGAACTAGCTTTTTAGTCCTAATATTGGAAATCAATGACTAAATCTTTAGCCTGTGATGCTATTTATCAACGTCTTAAGTGTTAGCCCTTAAAGGTATAAATAACAACAAATAAATAGTCGCATGAACATGGATTTTGTGACTCAATTTCTAGTTGTTATTGCCCATAATATCAACTAATAATATTCTCAGTCGTTGAATTTGTCATTAATGACAATAGACAGTTAGTCACAAATAGTTGTATTTCCGCGACTAAAGATTTAGTCGTGAATATTTTAGCCGCTGAAGCCTTCTGTGACAAGGATGCGGCAACTAAACAAAATTTAGTCGTAGAAACTTTTTGCGACTAAAAAAAGGCAAATAACGACTAAAATATCAGTCGCTAATTGTGCGAATTTTAGTCGCAAATCGGCTTTTTTCTTGTAGTGGATTTAGCTACGAGCAAAAGGAAGTGTCTTTCTCACGCTAACTCTTGTGTTTAATTTGAAACATTGAGGACTATGTTTACTTTAAGTTTGGGGGTGGGAAATTCACATTTTTATGACTGATTTTTTTGAGCATAATCTGATTAAAACTTGCTTTAGCGATGACTGTTTTGAGTTGAGTATATCTTTTTGTGTGAAAAGTCTTGGAATTCTAACTTGTATATTATGATAAGTGAAAATCTTGATTGATTTTGCCTTTGTGACGACATAATTTGAAATATCATAACATATATTTTTAGTTCTTGAATAAGTATGAGCACTCAACATCATCCTTGCCTTAGTCATTTAGAGTATCTAGTCGGCATGATTTAATTATATATGAATTGTTTGATAGATCTCCAAAACTTTGTAAAAATGTAAAAAAAAAAAAAAAAAAAAAAAGAGTTCTGCAATAAATCTACTCCGCTGCTTAGAGTTATCTAGTAATTAGAAGTATTCATGAACCCATGTTTACTTTTACGTCAAACGGTCGCTCACGGTATGAGTATGGCAAAGCACCTTTTTAGTGTGTCTTATCAAAGTAACCGGTTGCATTCCATTCACCATTGTCGGTGGTCGCGTCAAAAGATAAGTTACAACTTAATGAATGAAAAAGGAGAAAAAAATATAAATAAAGAAAAACATTGGTTTAGGAGATCGGTCTTGAATTCATTTATAATTTCGATTGTAATTAGATAAGTCTAAATAACTTGGCTTGAATATGTTGCGACAAACCATAACTTAAGAATTTAAATATTGTTCTCTGGATGTTGAGTTTGTTTTCATGATAGCAATTGACTGCAATGATTTTGATTTTTCCTTAATATACTTGGGAGATGAATATGATGATTCAAACAATTTGATAGACACCCAACTAAATCGGTTATGTTTGAGCAAAATTTTATTTTGGTTTGCTTGAGGACAAGCAAAATGCTAAGTTTGGGGGTATTTGATAAGCATAATTTTTTTATACAAATTTAGCATTAATTATACACTAATTTTATTATTTGTTGGTTGTTTGAGGTCAAAATTATTAAATTGAAGTAAAATGCGCATTAAATGTTCGACTGGTGGATCGGAGCAATTTTGCATTATTCTGGATAGATTTGAAGCCCAACTGAAGCCTATATTTTATGAATTTGAAGCTTGTGAAAAAGGAAGAAAACAAATAAGTAAATGCAAGAAGAAATGAGGGAAAGCAATCCAAATGAAGAAAAACTAAAAGGAGAAAATTTTATTTTGGAAAATTAAAGAAGAGAAGAAAATGAAGAAGAATTTAAGATATAAATAGGAGGAAAGACATGCATAAGAAAAGGACCCCGTTGGGGGAATAAAGCTTGTAATTTTAATTTGCTTTTATCATTTCTCCATGAATTGAAATTTTGTTGAGGATACAATTTGTAGTCTAACTATGAAAATATGGAATTCCTTTATCAAACTAATTCTAGAACATAGTTAATTCAATATCGGAATGTTTCACTATTTTTAATGTTTTTAAGTGATTGATCACCACTTAAATGAAACGATGATTTATGATGAGATTGAGAAATAAATCATAAATTAATGCTTCTAGTGAAACCACCGAAATCAATGTAAAATAGAGATATTTACTAGAATTCGTGCAGCAAATGAGTCCTAAAATATAATGCGTTTCTCTCTAATCAACCTGCATAGAGATATAGTAGGTGAAATGCGAGAAATAGTTTTAATATTTATTGAGAGAGAATATTAAATAATAAAAAGGACTTGCTGGAAATTGAATTAGCAATGTTCAGAGTGCTAGATAAAAGAATTTAGATTATCATAGCGAATGCAAATTGTGTACCTCAATATCATCTTTTGGAGAATTTTTATCAATTTGAATTATAATTTTTAGTCATTTCGGTTGTTAAATAAAATCAGGATTAAATCTAGGCCGGTAATCAATAAATTCAGTCTCCGAGAGAACGATACTCTATTCACTCTTTATTACTTGTGCGACTAGTGCGCTTGCTAGAATTCACGCATCAGCTACGCTTAATTTATTGTTCAAATTGGTCTTTTGATGTGTTTGGTGAGTGTTTTGCAGGAGAAATGATTTTAGGACTGATTTGGAGATTATGGACAGATTTTGCTGAAAATCAGAATAATCTGTTGTATTTTAGACATAACTTTTTCTATACAACTCCGATTGATGTGTTTCTTGAAGATTTGGAACTCTAGGAGGCAGGGCTACAACTTTGCTGTTTATAGATAGAGCTAATTCAGCAAGTATAATGGCCAAAATAGCAGGGTAAATAAGGCGACCAAATAAAGAAATTTTAGAATCAATCATACTGAAATTAGCATTTTAATATGCTATTTACGGATAGATCTTAACCCAAACCAGAAAAACATCAATAAGAACTCAATGGCTGGATGGAAGAAAAAAAAAGATAATAAAAACTAGAGAAAAAGAGAAAAAACCGAGGGAAAAAAAGAACATCGAGAAAGAGAAGCAGATGAGAAGGACGTCGGAGATTGGAGATTATTCTTGTGCATCAATATATTTGTTTTATCTACACTTTGTATAAGAATGATTTGCATAATTGAATTTATGGTCTGAAAAGTCATTATGAACTAATTTCTTTTCTAGGGATTTGATGTAGCCTACACGAATTTTCTATGTCTATGTGGAATAATTTATCATTCAATTTTAATTCTAGTTTCATTCATTGTGATTAATTCAATTGTTTAGTTTATGTTAGTGACTGGCCATCATTTATATAGGTAAATCAATTGTATGAGATACGATTATGGTAGACACCATATGCCTAATCATAAATTGCTCTCTTGAATGAATGAGTAGATGTTTAATGCAGACACCAAGCAAGAATGTCTATTTGGTTTTTGAAATTGTTCTTCTAGTCTTAATGGATTTTTCATTATTAATTGTACCAGACACCATAGTTAATTATTTAATGAGAAATACTTGATTATACCCGAACACCTAACGAAGTAGTCATAAATTAGGAAGAACGAACCCTAGAGTTGAATTGATACATGCAGATTTTAGACATAGAATTACAGTGTATGGTGAAATCAAATTCATAGACTTCCATCCATTGATTTCGAATCAACTTATTGTTGGGTTATCGGGGTCAAAACAACATCAGATGCGCAGCGGAAATTTAAAAAATTTTTAATACATAAGCCCCGTGTACCCGAATACAGGATCACATTGGTATGCTATAATAATCGAAACATTCACATCGCATGTAAAATAAGCATGACATAATAAAATTAATCTGATTAATTTATTACGATCCTATCATGCATCTAATCGCGGTACGAGTTTAATCGAAATAACTTGGCGGGTCGAACACGTAATAGTTCTCAGATTCTGATGAATTGAGCCGCGAAAGTACCCGGCCTCTAATGCTAGTCCACGCTGAGACGCTCGCGAAACCGAAATTCGATTTTAATCTAATTAAAACCGAATTGGGCCGGTTTGAATCGGATCCAATAAAGGCCCGCGGTGAAAAGTGTCACCTTCCTCCTTTGATCGCCTGCAACCGACGCTGAAGATTGTCGTCCAAGCTCACATCCAATGCTCGCCGACACTGCTCTTGGGTCAGCAATCCTTGCCCTGTCGCCAGAGCTTTTCCACTCGCCGAAACGAACGCCGTTCCAAGGCAAAGCACGGCTTCATGCAACGTCTTTACGCAGGCAACCGAACGCCCGCGGATCACCGAGCTCGGCTTCGTCACCGTCGTCGGCTGGCCAAGATGTTGCAGCCGCGACTGTCGATGGAATTCAAGACGTTACGCCGTCGGCCGAGAGCTTCTCCGAAGCTTTATTCCAAAAACTCACCGGATGTCTCTCTCTTCGTCCCCTCGGCGTCGGCTGTCGGAGGAGGGATCGGTGGAGGAGAGATGGCCGCGCGAGGATGAGCGGAACACCGTGCTAGCGGCGGTAGGGTTTGCTCTTCCTCCTTCGCGGCGCTGCTTTCCTTTTTTTTTTGGCTGCTGGAGACGAAGACTATTCATGAATATATATAGATTCATATATTACATAATAAATCTTCTCTTTTGCCATTTTGCAAAAACTGCCCACTTGCATTTTGCAAAACCTTCGGTCCAACACTTTAGACATTGGCAAAAGCAGCCCCTCAATAACAAAATTCGGTTTTTCGAGATCGCATCTCATTTGCGTGTGACCCATTAGGTTCAGTACCACGCCGGCAGTGAATAAATAGTTAATTCAACTAATTAACAAATAATTAATTCAACCAAATTAATTATAATTTATTCACAGATCATGGTTAACGTCTAGCAACGTGCCACGACCACCCGTGTGGTATGAATATCAATATTCATCACTTGAAACCTTTATGCGAATATCAATATCCCGAATGAGCTTAGAGTACGGATATCTGTCAAACTCTAATACAGCTCAATCAAATGTATCTGTCTTAAATAGATTTGCTCGTCTGTGACATTAAGAACATTTCTTAATTCACATCGTATCTTCTCGGCCAAGGATTTTCTGAGCTAGTTCTATTCAAAGACATATAGGATATTCTCCTCCTTTATAGGAGGTGACAGATTCTCTATTGGTTATCATCTATCTTCGTGTGCTATTATTTATACCCAGATGGTTCCCTTGTACAGCTGAGCTGTACTTGAAACCACACTAAAGTATAAATCATGTACACATAAGATACTATGATAAACTCAAGTCTGAGGATGCAAGGCAATGACTATCACACTGAGAATTAGCATTTGAAGACTCCCATTGGTATTCTTTCGAGTAAGTCAGTTCAGTGAACTCATTCATCCAATGAGCACCTACACACTTGCTTCAGTGTCAACTACACGCGTAGTAATGAGATCACTACTCTCATCGTATGAGCAAGCAAGCTGTGCATTAGTCTTTCCGGTGACATTGAGCCCCTACTTAATGCACCTATAACTAAGAACATTCTGGACTTACGTTTATAAGACATTAGGTCTCATTATCATGATCCTAATTCTGTTGCCTTAGTCCATGGGGTTTATCACATACATTCATATAACATATTAAATATGACGATGCGATAAATAAACAGATAGATAACCATAATCAAGTAAATCAAAAAAAGGGTTTATTACAAAAATATGTTCGCCAAAATATCCAATATTATTGGCTTTTAGGGCATTTACTCTTTCACTTATGAGATTGCCGTGTCTTAATTAATTTTCTTAGTTTGATCTCTTTTCCTTACAGTTGTTTTAGGTTTCTGTTCAACTATTTGAAGTTTTGAATTAGGAAATTATATAATTACTTTAGTTGAATTAATTTATTATATCTCCGTGGGATTGACTCTTGTACTTCGCACACTATATCACAACTGATTCGTGCACTTGCGAGAATTATAATTTGTTAATCAACGTCCGTCCGTGACCTGTCTCGTACGACGGGGATGTCGTATCCTAAGGTGTGGGGAATGTAATGCCCCGAATTTGGGTGGGATTGGATGAAGGTGCGCGATGCGCAGGTATCGGTTGACCAATACCAGGATCTGTCGACCGATAGCTACGGATCAGGCGTGACTTGGGCCGAGATTGGGCTGAGCACTCGGTATGTTAACTTGGTTTGTCCCATACCATCTGGGTGATGGGTGTTTCTTGTGTTTATAAGGTAAGAGGCCTTAAGCCTTAGCACCACTAAAGGGATCCTCTTTTTCGGAAGGGGAAAGTGTCGCGACCGCGCCCCGGCGCGCGGCCACGACGGTTGGGGGAAAGATGGGACATCGANATCTAAGATATGTAGCAATCCTAAATATTTTAGAAAAATATTATTGGGATTTGCGGAAAGGTTGTAAAATGCATTTAAAAATTGTTTTTAATGTTTTAGATCTTAGATTGTCAAGGATCCTAGGGCATAAATGAGGGAGATTGATGCATTAGGATCCTTAGTAAGCTAACTTGGACGATATGGTGGGACTCGCCTCCCTGCGGGAGTTCGCCACATGCTGGTAGCCTAAAACGCGGCTCAATATTACATTTTAAATTTGAAAATGCTAAATGTATTTCGGTGATTTCCTAACTGTATATTACATCTTCAACAGCTTCCGCATAAGTATATGGTTTTGAGTCATTACGCGTGGCGGCCCCGGGTCCGAGGGATGCCACATTTAGAGTGAGGGAAGAGCTGTCGTAAGATTGAATTTTTATATTATACGTCCTTATACATAGCATTATTTAAGAAAAATGTAATTGAAATGTTTTTAGAGGTATATGTCAAAATGTGCTTATATATATATATATATATATATATATATGATGGAGTCGCATTTGACTCGTCATTAACGGCGGAATACGTGACATGGCACAATTAAGGAAACAATAAATATGGGAAGAAATCACAATCAAATATGCAGTTAAGAAAGTCAAGATCTCGGTGATTGATGGAGTCGCGATTTAGCCAAAAGCAAAGCGTTATCAGCCTGTTAATAGCGACTCAAAACGGTGACTCAGCATTTCTTATTTTGAGGATGCAGTTACCTAATTAGAATGATAGCATTTAGGGTTTAGAGTGGCGGATTCATATATGTATAAATACTTAGAATCTAGCCCTAGAAAGACAGATCTTGTTCTCGGCTATCTTACATCTGGGATAGTAACAAAGAGCGTTATCCCTTTCCGTGGACGTAGGCATCTTTGCCGAACCATGTAAATTCTGTGTATTTTGTGATTATTTTTCGTTCATCGTAGTCTTATCCTAAATATAATAAAGCCCGAACCATCATTTGGCACCATCTGTGGGAAGAAGACGTTGAAACGATGGCCAATCGGAGACGTGCAACACAAAACGGCTCGGCAAGAAACGGCATTCCGGCGAGTGATGCTGGGGGTGGAACCCCAGAACCTAGCTAGAGCTACCTGTGGTCGCAACTGCAACCGCGATGATGATCCTCAAGAATAACAAGCTAGTTACAAAGGGCTGACTATGGCGCAACCGGCACCGGCACCCGTCACTAGGGAAGATCTCAATCACTTTCACAGTGAGATCCGAGCGATGCTGACCGCAGCCCCGACCAATCAAACTGCACCACGATCAGAGCAACAGGCAGACAGTGAAAACCACCACAATGTATGGGATAGGCTGGGAGCCCGCAGAGACTCACCTCTCTCGAAGCGAAGCATGGAGCAGGGCGGCCAAAGAGCGGGAGCACCCCAGGAGCACAGAGCAGAAGGGTCGCCTCCTCGGAGTCACGCGACCATGAGACCAAAAGTCCGGGTCGTAGCCACAAGACTCCCGGAAGAAGAAACACAAGTCAACATGCCTCCTAACAAAAGTGGGAGAACGGTGACAGTTTGCCCCTTACCGATTTACACAGGGGACGATCGTTCGCCTCTTACAAAGAGAGTTCTAGAGACATTGATACCATCCGATTTTGAACTACCAAAGCTTAAAGATTTCGACGACACTGGAGATCCAGAATCCCACTTAAAGGGTACCTATTTCATGGATTTCTGACGAAAAACAAGGAAGTTGTGACTATTTGAATTTTAATGGTCAAAGAATTCAGGGAAAAAGTAATTAGAGAATAGCGGTGGCTGTTGGGCTGTAGTGGAATGACAAAGAAATTGGACAGAGAGGCGGTGGGAAGGAGAAGATAAAGTGGCTTTAAAAAACCAACCACAATTGGCGCAGTTGGTTAGTTGGATATTGGAAGGAGACTAAAAGTATAAATTATAGGTCGGGGGTTCGAATCCCAATAACATCTGGTTAAGAGGGTCTACAATTTACCGCTCCGTAACCGGTCGAGATACATGATAGAATCGAACTCGGCAGTTACAAACTAGTTTTGCATATTAAGTCCCCTTACTTCAATATTTTACTAATAAATTTTATCCAAAGTTCGGTAGGCTAAACAAAAGTGACGACGAATTGTTCGATTTCTTTTTCTTTTTCTTTTTCTTTTTTAATTTTTTTGTTTTACGTCAACTATGACGAAAAGAGGCCTAGCATGTTTTGCAAAAAGTCCACGAAGTACCCTCTGGGGCCCACCAGGGCGCTCAGACCATCCACTAGCAGGAGGAGGAATGCCGTTCTAAAGACTTCCCAGATGATGACCGCCATACCAAAATGTGGCATATTAGGACCGACGTACCAAAGACCCTGCATAGACGTACCGTAGATCTGATGGATGGGGACTGCGGTACCACATGCCTGGTAGATAGTCATTTTGTATAGGTGCAGACATTTCAACCATAAAGCCGTCACTGGACATTTATTACAGTCCTAAATATCTAGGTGATCTCAAACTGCCTAACTCCACATTCACTTGACGAGCCTTCATGATGTTTTTAGTTTATGGAGTATTTTGTGTGGTGATTGTCGATCAAGATAGAAATTTCGTGAGTGAGAAAGTAGGGTTAGAGCCGGCAGAGGCTGCACCGAGACTGTCGATAACTATGTTGCATTTTTATTAATACACACGCACACACATTTTTTTTTAAAATATTGAAATGAAAAGCTATAGAAAGGATAAAATATATCTTATTTTGTGAGGTTCGTTGTTTGATTTGCTTTATTTTATGAATTATGTTTGAGGTTGTGAGATGTGCTTGAATGAGGTTTCGTTATCCGTGCATTCGTGTTCGGACGTACCTCGGGTGCGTCACGTGGTTGGTGACCCTGCACGAGGGAGTGCTTAGTTGTGTGCGAGTCAGAGTTGGATTGCTTGATTTTTGGGTTATTTGTGCTGTGCAAAACAATTTCAGTCGGTCGACCGATAGTTGCGTGCAGCCCGTGGTTAAGTTCGGGTCTTGTGTTTGTTTGGCTCACTCCTTCACTTCTTTTCTTCTCCTACGCCTAGAGCTCCCTCTCTGACCTAGGTGAGTTTCCCATCACCTTCTCCCTTGATTCTTTGGTTCTTGATCATACCATCCCTCTCTCCCTCACTCTCTTAGTTGTTCTTGACCTAGCTTCTCTCCCGGGTGCATTCGGTTTGCGGTGAGGTTGCGTTCGTGTGTTGTTTCGGCTGAGCCCTCGAGATGAGTGGTTTACACCTCTTGCTTGGTTGTGATTGTGGTTGTGATGAATGTAATTGAGATGATTTATGTGATACAAGCATGATTATGTGATATTTAGAATTTTCGGGTGGAAACCCTAGATTTTGTGATATGTGTTTTTATGAGCATGTTGTGATGCTAGCATGATGTTGATGTGTTATTGCAACTTGCTAGTGTGTTCTAGTATCTATGATCATGTTGTTGGTGGTTATGTGACTTGGGCATATTATAGGAACACTCTTTTACTTCATGACAATGTTAGATATGTGTTGGAATGGAAATTTAGAATGCATGGAAACCGTTGTATGTCTATCGCCAGTACTTATGCAATTGGTGTGCCCAATGTGAGTATTGTTGTGATTAGAGACATCGACAACGTGAGCGCTAATGAGATTTGATAAAGTGAAAATATTTGTGGAGGGGCTCTTTCGTTGGACTGCATCGCCCAGGTTCGCTCTCCCGTGTGAGTCGAGTGGATATCGACTGGGATCGAAATGGGACGATGCGGGCGCCGGAGTCCCAGATTTATTGTGTAAGGTTTCGATTTTCGGTTTTGTATTATTGGGGTGATTTTAGATCGATCGAGGGTTTTGATTGATTTTTGGTTGCTTGATTTATTTCTGATTTGATTCGGAATTTGATTTGGATCGAAATCAAGCGTTTTGGGCCGGATTGGGCCCAGTTTGGGCTGGACCCGGTGGACCGAGCCAACTTGGCTCGGCCTGGCCGAGCTCGTGGGCCCGGACGCGCGGGCGAGCCATATGGCTCGAGCCCGATCGCGCCCGACCGCACCCCCCAGTCTCTCTCGCTCTCTTGCGTCGTTCTCTCTTTCCCTCTCGCGTCGCCCTCTCGCGCGACTCGATCCCCGCGCTCGACCGCGCCGCCCGCCGATCGTCGGTCGCCGTCCATCGCCGGCGTGCGTGCGACGCCGTCGCAGCCTTGGTCCGCGCATCGGCTCATCGTCCCTGTCGCGCGCGATCTCTCCCTCTCGGCCGAAACCCTAGCTCCGGCCGTCGCTGTCTCGCCGTCCGCCGCGAGTCTCAGTTCCGTCGTCGCTTCACCGCCGCCTCTCCGGACGTGTTAGAGGTGTTGATCGTCACTGCCTCTTCTGATCGCCGCTGACTCAGTCGCTGTCACAGTCGCCGCCGCCGTCCGGCCGCCTCCGGCAAGGAGCTCCGACGACCTCAGCCGCTCCGTAATCCTGCCTCGAGCTCGTGATCGCGTTGGTGAGGTCGATTTTGGTTGGTTCCGAGGAATTTTGCCGTTCGTCGGGTCTCGGTTCGGTAGGACCGAGACGACCGGTGAGTGGATCCCACGGTCTCACTTATATGTGTTGATTTATGTTGTGCTTGTTGTATTTTGAATATTAGCATAACATTGTATGAATAACTAGCATGTTGTTGGCGGGATAACCTACTTGGTCGGGTATTATAGTGTGTTCGCTAGGTTAGTACCTTACTAGTAGTTGTCTATAATTATAATATGTTTAGTTAGGACATCTTGATAGATGTGACACCTGTCGATTGGTGGGTTTGACTTACGTCTTTTTCGTATTATATGTTAACGGTATTTTCGTCACCTAAGCGAGTATAGGGGGCATGATTGCCAGATTTATACTCTCGAAGGGATGAATTGATGGTAACAGGGTTTCATACTTAGCTCTACCTAGTGTGTGAGGGAGCCGTCTGCGCTGGTTGTACTTGGGGTAGATGTGTTGCTACGATACTAGACCTGTGTCGTACGCGTGACTAGCCTTTATAGTCGGTCTGTGAACGGGTCCTACCGTTTGTATTAGTATGCTTGTTCTAGTTTGCATGGGGTTGGGGCGGTTATTTCTAATATCTTCAAGTGGGAACCATATAGGACATGTTGGGTAAAACATGTGCTGTTATATGTATGCTTGTAAATCTTGATTGGATGTCTTGGTATGTTCCATGTGGTTTGTTTAGCATACTATGTATGTTTGTTAGCCGTCGGGTTGAGCATTAGGGCTTTATGCAAGACTATGCTTTTGGCGGTGGTTATGAATGCTATTTTATGCATGGTTTTGGACGTTGCCTAGTCATGCTTGTGAACGGGTGATATGCATGTAATAGGAATGTCTGGAATGTTATATTAAATTTGTTGCATGGACCGCATGTTATGGATGTGTTTGCCTTCATGGATGATTATCGAGGTTTGTAACCCGGTGGATACCATTGATAGGAGTGCTTGTATGATAACATGCTTATGCTTGATCTTGCGATGTATTTGAGTTGATTACTCTAGATATGCATGTGGTAGATGTTACGATAAGTGTTAGGTGATAGCACTTGGACGGTTTACTCTACATTGCTATATAGGTAGTAGGAGTAATATTGTATGGCCATAATTAGGCTTGTTTATCCCATGTTCTGGGGGGTATGTGAACGTGTGAGTTATTACCCTAAGTTTAGAACGGGCTGGGATGTGCGCATGTTAGTCTTATCTGGTTGAGTATGTGGGTGGGTTTCCTAGTTATACTTGTGATAAACTGACGTGTAGGCATGTGAGCAGTGTTTGCTCTGTATGTTTTAGCATTGGGTTTATGCTTTACTTGTGCTAGTCATGCTTGTTTTGTGATTTATGGCATTGTATGGGAGTATGTATCATGTTGGGTTTTGACATTGATATGAAATACTCAGGGATGTTTGTGATATGCCATTACATGGTTGTATTGTTGATTTGCATGATTTATGTGGTTTAGCATGTGGATTTATGGTTGTTCTACTATGAATAGTGTATGTGTATGATTATACTTGGTTGGCACTTTAGTAGCGAATGTGATGTAATGTGTTAAGAGTGCTTGATGTGTCTTCCTTCCCCTGGCTATGTATATAGTTTATAAATACATGTAAGTAGACGAGGTTATTTTAGTTTGTTGACGTAGGGATTCTATTGGTTTGTTAACTAGGATAGGTGCGAAGAGCGGACCTTAGCGCTAGCGGCACTTTAGTAAACAGGGTTGTGACATACGTTTGTGTGCCTAACAGGACTTAGTCTACCTGATTAAGTAGGTGAGCGGACTTGCTCTAAAATTACTCCAGGTAGGGAGGGTTAGGATTAGAGCAGTTTAGTTGTATGTTCATCTAGTACCTGTAAGTCGAGTGAATGATGTCTCTATTTGAGGCCGGTTAGCATAGGGTGATCATCCTTGGCCAGGGTGGTTCCTGCGGTGTTTGAGGTTCAAGGGTGTGCCTTCCGGAGGGCATGCGGCTACTGAGTATCTCTACGGGACGCTATGAGATCCCCCTACCGTAGGTTTGGTGCTTCGGATGTGCACTAGAAGCGGGTAGCCAAACCTTGGTACCGTGGGTCAATTCGGGTACCTAAACTAAACATGAGAGGACTAAGTGGTTTGGGTTAGTGATTTCACCCTAACATAATCCAAGATATCAATGTCATAATTAATTTGGGTTGGGTGTAGACTTTGACATATTTACATGGTGGCTTGGCTCTGTTTATTAGCTTATGTCTTTATGTGTTATGCCTTAGATGTCTTATGCTCTTTTAGCATGTTTAAATTGTTTTATCTTGCGGTTCAGTGCAAGGTGGTTTATTGTTCGTTGAGCTTTGTTTTAAGCTGATGATGGTTTTGTTTTTACCCTTATGTTATGGGTGGTTACTCGTTGTTGGCATGTATGATTGATGTATGCATGCGGGAGTGGCTTGACATGCGAGTTATGTATTGGTATGCATGTTATGTTTTCATACAGTATATGTATGGGCATGCGAATTTTATTTTGTGCATGTGTTTACACTTTAGCTTCTATGCTTGCTAGTGTGATGCATGTTGGTGATTGACCGGTGCCTTAGCAGTTGACGCAGAATGCTGGAAGAGGTCACATTCAACTGAGTATATTTTATATACTCATGTTGCTACTTTTTTCCTCAGGTCTTTGCGAAGTCCGTTGGCGATCGTAGGGCGAGCTTCGGGGTGCTGAGAATTGTAGTGGGATCAAAATGTAAAAATTTAATCTTTTTCTGCTGTATTTTAATTAACTTTGATTAATGTATTAGTGTAAATTGGAAGTACTAGCTCATAACATCTGCTTTATTGTTTAAAATTTTTCGGCCCCGGCCCTGGGGCGCCACATATTGTCTCCAGAAGATACCGGTGGGCGTAGTTAAGGCCAGCCCAAGGCTAGGGTGGCGGCTACGAGACCAGGCGAGGCTTGAATCGAAAATTCCGGAAATGCCGGTATATCAAGTAACTTCCTTAAGGCCAAAAAGGATCGCCCCCGCTGTAGGGTACTAGGGGATGCGACGTGCACCGTGTTTGACATAGATCCTTGGTGCTGCGGTACCTAAAGGTGTGTTGCGTTGCAAATGAGAAAGGACTAACGGGTGATCAGTCGAGCAAACGCTAACATAAGAAAGTAAAGCATAAATGGCTTGGTTATGGGAATTCGTTTTATCATGTGATATGCTGATTATGATAATGCTTTACTTGATGCTTATTGATTAGTGATATGGATTGGTTGTGTTGTGGTGAGAGGTGCCGCATCGTTATTCGCGCCGCTCACTGAGTCATATTTGACTCACCCCGTTGCTTTCAGATCCGTTAGACCATTGGAAGGCATCGGCAAAGAGGTGCTAAATTTCCGTCGATAGCTTGGAAAGATTTTGGGAAGGTATTTGATGAGGTCTACACTTGTATATAGATTTTGTTAGTATAGTCCAAACTTGTAAAGACTTAACATTCGGAAGCACTAACTTATACTTTTGTATTTTGGATGTTTGTATAGGATTGTAAAACTTAGTTAAGAGAGCTTAAACTCTAAAAGTCGTGTATTTTGAATTTAAGTTGTAAATGACTACACTTTGATATATATGTATAAAAATATTTCCTACTTGGAATTTAAGCTTTGTCGCATGTGTATATAGGCTTTTATATACCTTTGGTACTTAAGAGTGTATGGATTTGTGGTCTTAACCAAATTTGACTATATAAGTTCCTAAATATTTCGGTTTTTGAACGTTTCGAATAATGTCTTGGTTAATGAGGTTGGATGTGATTGGGTTTCTTGTTGCTCCAAAGGGTTTTATCGGTCGACCGATCCAAACTTTCGGTCGACCGATAGTTGTTACGAACCAGCGGTAAAGCAAATTTAAATTATCGGTCGACCGCAGATCATATCGGTCGACCGAAAATATCAGAAACTGTCGAAACAGATTTTCTATGGCTCACTACCCGCGTTCTCGGATTCCGTATTTTTACTGAACTGTGAGAGGCCACCTTGCACCCTCGCATATCTACTTTAGATATATACGCACGTACTCTCACTCTTCCAAAATACCTACGAGACGACGAATCGTGGCCTAAACTCATTTAAGCGAAAATACGGAAAAACATGAACTAAACGTGCCATTTTCTCCAAAACCATTCAAACACTCAATTTCTTATTTAGAAACGTTTGCAACATCATATATACACATGCTCATGTCATTAGAAACAAATATGGAAATCAAACACACTTTGGTACTAAATCCACATTTTTATATAATACCGTCGTTTATACACATATATACTCTTAAAACCTAAACTCTTGCATTTTTCAAGTTTACACTTTAAAAGCATTTCCAAAATACAAAAATACAACCAGTGTAGGTTAATGCTTCCATTTACAAATAACATTAAATATATACAAGTGTGGGGCTACATATACGCTAGGTGATAACTACACCGTAGCTCATCCCAAAAGTATACCTTCTATAAAATATACCCAAAATATTTTCACAAGCTATCCGCCTACACGAGCTCTTTACTCTTCGCGCACAGATCTAAAAAGAGAGGGCAACAAGAGCAGTGAGTCAAAAAGACTCAGCGAGCGGCACATTGGCGTCCTCCTCAGGAGCATCAATGCGACACCACAAACACATACAACAAGTAACAATTCATAAACATAAGATGCAAGACATCAAATCACATACGCATCCAAGGTTCTTGTAATCATGGCAAGGTACCACTCGACTAACCAATTATACATAGTCTTATTAGTTAAGTCAGCGTGTATCACTAACCCCAATGAAGATCAGTCCTCTCATATTTTCATTCTGCTAGAGTGGACCCACACTAGAGACCGTCTCTCGAGACCGAGGGAACCTATAACCTATCCTCGCAACCCGAGATAGTCCCCTCAATGCGAGCTCTATCCGCCACGCTACCAAGGTCCTGGTACGTGCTGCTGGGCATTCCGCGCGACTACAGAACCCCACGATGATGACGACCCCACAGCGCAAAATGGGGGCTAATCGGACTCTTTACGCTTTATGCAACCGAGCCTCGCACTCGCAGCCGCCGCCCGGGCCAATGAGCGACTTCAAACCGCGTTCACCGACCTCCCTAGAGGCATCATTCATTAATTGTACTTACGTTCTAATTGGTCCAATTGTTTCCCATCCCCAACTCTCAGGGTGTCCTTTCAACCGTTCTAGGCTTCGTAACTCGAGCTTCAACATGTCCTATATGATTCTCGCTTGTAGATCTTAGAAATAACCGTCACAACCTCCATACAAACAAGAACAAGCATACTAATACAAATGGTAGGACCCGTTCAGAAACCGACTATAACGGCTAGTCACGCGTACGACACAGGTCTAGTGTCGCAGCAACACATCTACCCCAAGTACAACCAGCGTAGGCGACGCCCTCACAGACTAGGTAGAGCTAAGTATGAAACCGTGTTACCATCCACTCATCCCTCCTAGAGTATAAACCTGGCAATCCTGCCCCCTATACTCGCTCATCAGGTGACGAAAATACTGGCAACATATAATACGAAAAACACGTAAGTCAAACCCACCAATCGACAGGTGTCACATTTATCAAGATGTCCTAACTAAACATATTATAATTATAGACAACTACTACTAAGGTACTAACCTAGCGAACACGCTATAATACCCGACCAAGTAGGTTATCCCGCTAACAACATGCTAGTTATTCATACAATGTTATTCTAATATTTAAAATACAACAAGCACAACATAAAACGACCCATATAAGTGAGATATGGGATCACTCACCTGCGTCCCGGTCTTACCGAACCGAGACCCGATAAACGACGTAAATCCAACGAAGTTCTTCCGAAAACGATTCTACCAACACGCTCCCAACGATTAGGCGAAGCAACAGAGCGGTCGAGTTCGCTGGAAAAGTTCATCGGAGACGATGGTCGGCGGCTACAGTGGCGAGGGGCTGCAAGTCAGCGGCGACCGGAGCAGACGACGACAGTGACGGTCGGCGGCGGCTGGAACGGCGGCGACGCGGAAAACCGGCGCTGCCGAGAGCGAGAGAGAGGGCTCCGCGCTGGGGAAACACCTCAAATCGGTAGTGTCAGCGCCAAGACAGTTCTGGCAGCGGCGGCGAGTCGCGGCGGACGGCGGCGAGTCGCGACGGACGGCGGCGAGTCGCGGCGGACGGCGACGGCCAGATCTAGGGCTCCGCGATCTCGAGCTCGAACGCAACGGAGAGAGGGATGGGAAGCAGCCAAGGAGGAGAGATGATGACCACGCCGGCGAGACGGTCGGCGGAGATCAGCGGGCGGCGTGGCGTCGGGCGCGACCGAGAGTCGCGAGGGAGAGAGAGAGACGAGAGATAGATCGAGAGAGACTGAGAGGTGTGGTCGCGCGCGTCGGGCTCGAGCCAAATGCCTCGCCTGCGCGTCCGAGGGCGATTGGGCTTAGCAGGCCGAGCCAACTTGGCTCGGTCAGCTGAGTCCATTCCAAATTGGGCCAAATCCGGCCCAAAATGCTTAATTCCGATCCAAATCAAATTCCGAATCAAATCATAGACAAATCAAGCAACCAAGAATCAATCAAAACCATCGATTGATCTAAAATCAACCCGATAATACAAAACCGAAAATCGGAACCTTACATCCCTCCCCACTTAAAAGATTTTGTCCTCCAAATCTAAATGTACCGGAAGTAAAATATAACAAAGCGAAAAACTAGCGAATCCATAATATAGGCACCGTACCCTAATACACCCGGAGCACTCAAAACCTGATTTCACCCCAGAAATCACCGAAAATTTCGGCAGAGTCTCCCCTGTATTTTCTAGGGTCCCAAACCTAAATTATAATTCTAACGAGCTACCCGCTCGCGCACATCAACAAAAAAAAAAAGAGAAAATAGGGCCACACGCCCTGCAATACATAAACAAAGAGCTACCTGCCCACCAAGACAGAAATAAGGGCTACCTGCAAAGAAAGTGATAACTCACCTCAAACCAGGTTTTTATCTTCTAACAGAGCCTGCAAAGCTAGCCAAAGTGTCCAACCAAAACACCTGCTCTAAACAAATCTCAGAAACAAGCTCAGAGTAACATTTTCAATCCGTTAAAACAAATAAGAGTCTTCAAACGGATCCCCCTCGTCGTTGTACCACCTGTGCACTTGGTCAGGCACGGTGAAGTCTCTTCCCTTCCCGGGTCAACCTCCTGTCCCGCCTCCGCATACATCGGGTGCGTACAAGCGACAGGTTTACTCCAACACCATTTCATCTAAAGCAAATCCAAGTTCTTAAATTCAACTTTTACGAGAAATACGAAAAAACCATCGGAAAGGTTAGTCCCAACCCGTTCCGAGCAACAAATCAACCGTATAAATCTAAACAAAGCTATACAAGCCAAAGAAACTTGGAAACTCAAACTACTTACTCATAATACTTATGAAAATGGTTTTAAAACAACAATAGTTGAAAATTAATTCCCAGTTGTTGACGACCTTAAAGAAAAAATAAAAAGGTTTTGGAGTCGCCACCTAATTTTTATGGAAAATTAGGAAACCGGATAAGGCACTTTTGAGATTCTTAGGCTCGTTCGTCGGTTACGTGTGGGGAAGACGGTACACCCCCACAGCGCCCCTTAAAAGAGGGTACTCTATAAGTGATTATAACAATTTTGGATTTATTTTGACATGCATAAATACTCGAGTTTGAATAATCGTAAATTGATTAAATAAATAGTAAAATTGTGCAGTCTACTTTGTGGTGTGTCGATGTGCTTAATATTAAAAATATGTTATCGTGATGAAAATATTATTTTTTTTAATTGTTGGGTTCAGCGCGTTCCGTTTCTCTTCATCGCCCAGTTATATTTTTAAAGGTATGGAGATGTCCATCTTCGTCCCTTGTTTATGAGATATGATGTTTATTATTGAAGAAACCAGTGCCACCGGATTTTTTTATTAATTTTAAAAAAGTTTTATTGAAGTGTGAGTTTGTTGATGTATTTAAGAAACCAGTATCCACCGGGATTTTTTTGGGTATATTTTACCTAAATACTTATGAGTTGTGATTTTGTATTATTAAAAGGAAACCAGTATCACCACAGGATCTTTCATATATTTTAAAATATTTTATAAAGTGTGATTTTTATACTATTGAAAGAACCACTATCCACTGAACTTTACATATATTTTAAAATATTTATATATTTGTATACACGAGTCTGTTATTGATGGGAAGGAAATATCCATCTCATTCCAAATCATTTTTATAAAAAAAGTTTTCAATTGATACTTTGTTAATTGATTATGAAATATTATTTTTAATCTTAATTTTAATTAGTCATAAAAAAAAATAAATCACTATGAATAAGCATATCTTGTATTTCCAGAGAAAAAACAGTATCCATCGCTTCTTTTACTCCGTTTATTTAAAATCTGTTTCGAAATATCCCATCTCCTCCATTTCTAGTGTTCATATCATATACCCATGTATATAATTACTAGTTAAGAATAAATGACTAGTACTTAGAGAGATAATGGAATAGATTTTGCAGATGTTTTTTTACTTAGAATCGGAGTTTGAAACGTGTGGGTATTGTAGGTGGTTCCGGCGGCCAACGAATGTGGCTCCGGCAGTGGCGATGGTTACAACGTGTGGCGGCGATGGTTCCAACGTGCGGTGTCGGGAAGTCGAGGACCGTCGTGGATAGAAATGTTAGCGGTGTTAGTGCGCCAACGGTGGTGGAAGCGGCACCCACTACTTCTCTCATCTCGTACGTATTTTTTTCTCCAATTTCCTTTACTTCACTTTTTTTTTTTTTTTTTAACTAGCACATTGTCCTCCCCTCCTCTCCTTTTTTTTTTCTACATTATGTGCTCCTTTTATGCTGCAAATATGAGTATACCTCCTCCATAACTTTCATGTACCCCATTTCAATGCCTCCGTCAATTTGTCCTCATTAAATACCCCATTCACCTTTTGTACGTCCAGTTTTTAAATTATTTTTTGAAACTGCACATAATGGTGCTCTAAATGACTTAAAAAGTTTTGTGTACTGATTCTCATGTGAGGTCTATTTTCAAACAATTGTTTAGCCGCATTTATGAATTTGTAAGAAACGTATGTGCTTCCGACCTTAGACTAGTCCAATACAGGAGCGAACTCACGAGCTCAAATTCGTGGTTAACAATGACTGAGCAATCGTGATTCAATCACTATGAAATTTTGCTGGCTTGAGGCGGGGCATCTGAGTTAGCTTCGTCAAAATTTTGTTTTTCAATCATTTCTCAATTGTATACTACTTGAGTTATTGTTGATTTAGTGCTAATATGTCAGTTCTGAAATTCTGAGCCAAATTGATATAATCGAGTCTAATTGAACTTGAGTTGGCTTAATCGACTTAATTGGATCTAATTGAGATTATTGAGCTTATGGAGTGTAAATTGGGTGTGATTGAGCCAATCGAGTAAAGTTATTTTCAATTGCGCTTCGTTGCCACCATTTGTCCAACTGCAAACGGACAGCCCGGACAAAATGGGGTGTCTACACCAGTTTCCAACTAAAATTTTAAAATAACCTTTTCTTTTCAAAATTCAGCCTTTTGAAAAGAATTCCGTTTTAAAAGTCTTTCTTTAAGTAAGAGAATCAAAGAAAGATAAATCATTTTCCAAAGAATATACCTAATCAAGTTTGAGCAAACATTCCTAGATAAACTCTGTGAGAGAGACAGACTTTATCACCAGAACCATTCGCATTTGCCCCCAAAACCATCACAACCAATCTATCTCATTGGTTAACACCGTTCTATGGGCATCTACAGCTCAAACAAGATCAAACGGAAATAAACAGTTTCCAAATAATTCAAATAAGTATCCTTAATTTGAAAATATTTGTTTTAACAAGAATAGCCAAAAAGGCAAATATAACTTTTTACAAAATCTCATTTCCGAGATAACCCAGGTTCAATCAAATTACTTTGAACACCGAAAATTTCAATATTTAAAATCCACGAGAAATTTCAAATCAAATCCGATTGCATCAACTCGTGAAAGCCAAAGCATCAAGATTTCTCCAAATACCAAGCTAATGAACGCAAATCAAAGCGACAAGCATATCGGTGTTGTGCAAGCCTCTCACGAAAACAGTTTCGAAAAATATCTTGCCATCAACCACCAATATTAAATCACAAGTCAAAAGTCGCAAACACGCCGCATAGCTTAAACAAATCAACAAGACACAAAGCCAGATATCATTTCCGATATCGATTCAAATAAAAGTCCAAAGACGCAACCAAACAGCTTACTGGTACAAAGCAAGCACAATAAGCAAAACACAACATGCGTCAAAACCGCGTAACCAAAAATCAAGGCACGCAACAAAAATAAGTCAAGTGCATTCAACAAAGATATTCCCATGCACACGACTCCACAAGAGGGTTACAACAACCCAACACACCGCAACTCAAACCATAGCATCACAAGAGCCTTTCAAATTCCAACTTGAGGCCTCTTGCATCCCGCTATCCGAACGCAAACACAACCGACCTAAATAAGGTCCACGCCAAGCAGGCACATGTAAGGTGCATACAACCCTCCCCACTTAAAGAGCATGCATAACCGCACAAAATAAATAAACAATCAAATCAACCTGCAAAATAATACATGCCAATCGCGAGGTTACGATTGCCTATCTCTCTTCACACATCCACATTCCTATGTGAAAACTTATTATTGAAAGTACTAATTCATAACCTTACTCTGATACCATCTGTGGCGCCCCAGGGCCAGGGGCCAGAAAATTCGATCCCGGCTGATATCCACACGACTAACACGGGAGAGCGAACCTGGCGATGCAGTCCAACGAAAGAGCCCCACCACAAATATTTTTACTTTATCAATTCTCATTAGCGCTCACGTTGTCGATATCTATATTCACAACAATACTCACATTGGGCACACCAATCGCATAAGTACTATTGTTAGACATACAACGGTTTCCACGCTTTCCAAATTTCCAAACCATCACATATCCAACATATGCAATATATCCAACATTTCCGTAAATTAAGAAAGTGTTCCCATCCGATGTTCAAACCACATAGTTACCGAATAACATGATCATAAGTACAATCTCAATACTAAACAATTTTGGTAAAAAAAAATTTAAAAGCCCAAAAAAAACAAAAAAATTAGAAAAAAACAACCATCATGCTAGCATCACAACATGCCCATAAATTATATATCACAAAAATCTATGGTACAATTTCTAAATATCATATAATTATGCTTGTATCACATAAATCATCTCAATAGCATACACCAACACCACAATCAAATACAAGCAAGAGGTGCAAACCACTCACCTCGAAGGCTCGGCAGAAAACTCGTAAGATCGCGACCTTACCACAACTCGAAAACACCCGGGAGAAGAGCTAGGTCAAAGCAACTAAGAGAGTGAGGGAGAGAGAGATAGGATGATCAACGCCAAGGAATCAAGGGAGAGGTGATGGGAACTCCCTAGGTCGGCCAAAGGGAGCTCCAGGTCGGGGGATGGTGAGAAATGGTGAAGGGGTAAACAATAAACTCAAGACCCGAACTTATCCACGGGCTGCACGCAACTATCGGTCGACCGAAACACGAATCGGTCGACCGAAAGTGCTCTCCATAGCACAAATCCGGTCAAAACTAAATACCCAACACCGACACGCATACTACCAAACACTCCTTCGTGCCGACGGGGTCACCAGCCACGTGACACACCCGCGGTACGCTCGAACACGCATGCACGGATAACGAAAATATATCCAAACACAAATCACAAACTCCAACATAATTCATAAAACAGAACAAATCAAACAACAAATCTCACACTAGGAGCAGGTCCTAAACCTCCATCCTTAAAGATAATGACTTTCTCAAGCAGTTTTATGAGTGACCGAGCAAGGGCACAAGAACTAGAAGAACGTCTAGAGGCAGCTTGTTAGAGATGCAAGTTTATAAAGGAATGTTGCAAACAACTACCACTCAATTGAAGGAAACAACTGATCGCCTTAGTATAATAGAGCAAAGCACAAGAGTGGGTCGTAGTGAGAACTCTGTATATTGTTATGGTATACCATACTTCTCCGGTTTATATCTAGTTGTGGTTAGAGATTATTATGAAATAATTCATAAATCACATTGTGAATGTTTAGTAAAAATATATATCAGTCTAGTGATTATAAAACAACTTCATTTAAACATATTCCATTTGTAGTTGGTTTACATAATGGGTTAATGTTGTGATTGACAATACAAATTTAGTAGCACTTCGGCTCTGGAATTTGTAGTTAGTACTTGGGTGCATGTCACTTTTTATAGGGTCTTATAATAAGTAGCTTAGAGAAGTCACATGTGTTCATGGTCTTACAGAAGCTATACTTTATTTGCAAGAATGTTTTAAGAGTCTATATGATGAATGTAAAACTTATGTCTTATAGAAACTTACAATAATGTCTATAATGCATATACGTACTTTCCATGTGTAATATAAGTAAATCATGATGCTTACAGAAATTTATTTATATTGTTTTGCTGTTATTATCAAACTTATGTTCTATTCTTTTATGCAGATGGTTAGATGTGAAAGCTCATACTAAGCACAACACTAAGCACAACGTGTAGCTCTTAATGGTGGCTGTTGCAGCTATAGTGGTACAATGTATAGTCTAATGGTGGTATTTTGTTGATGAGATGAAATTGTACTGTTGCATGTATAAGAGGGAAGTTTAGCAGCATGCATGGTGGTTAGATCCTTTTTTGTGGATGTTCTGCTAATTTTGTTAATGTAAATAGTTGATCCAATCACCGATATATTTTGTAAGTTTTACCATGTATAAAACAACAAATCTATAGAAGAAATTATTTTAGCATGAGCTTGGAAGGATGTGGTATGTTGCTTATTCATTGATCAGATTAATATATGCTTTGAAGGTGTGATATGTCACCAATTCATGTATCTTTATTCCTTGAAGCTGGGCGATTTTAGTTCTTAAGGTGACCTATTGAAGTCTCTTAGTCTTTAAAGAGAGCAATAAACAACAAAATGCATGGTCAAATGTCAGAGAATTAAGTTGAAAAAAAATTGGGGACTAGATTTTGTCCTAGAATTAGTAGTCGTTCACTAAGTGCTAAATCGAAGTAAAAGATGTTATGACAAAGAATTTAGTTTCCAAAAAAATTAGGGACTAGTTTTGCAGTTTTGGTTCGGTTATTAATGACTAAATGCTTAGTTGTAAGAAAAAAAAATGTAGCAACTAACAGTTTAGTTATTCGAATAAGTATTAGGGACTAAATTTTTAGTCTTAAGATTAATAGTCAACAACTAAGTGCTTAGCCGAAAAAAAAATGTGACTAAGAATTGAGTTGTCCAAGAAGCAATATGAACTAAATTTGTAGTCTTAGATGTAGTCGTCAACAACTAAGTGCTTAGTCATAAGAAAATATGTAGCGACTAAGAATTTGTGTCGGTGAAAGAATATCAGTGACTAAAATTTCAGTCTAAGAATCAATATTCACGGACTAAGTGCTCAGCTGGAAGAAAAGCATGTAGTGACTAAACAATTAGTTGCTAAAAAAATATCAGCGACAAGATGTTTAGCCTTAGGATTGGTACTCAATGACTAAATATTTAGTCTATATTGTTGCTCGTCAGCATCTAAAGCATTAGTAGTTAAAGCAATCAATAATAACAAACAATTAGCCACAGAAACATGTGATTTGTAACTTAGCTTTTAGTTGTTATTGACTATAACAGCAACTATAATATCCTTAGCCGTTAAACATGGCTTTAACAGCAAATGGCCAAATTAGCCGTAAAAGGCCATATTTCTGTGACCAAACATTTAGTTGTAGATGCTTTAGCCACTAAAACCATTAGTGACAAGGATGTGGTGACTAAACAATAGTCACTATAAGTGTTTGTGACTAAAATGCGATTTAGTTATAGTTTTTCTCAGTTAAAATAGTATATGCAAATGCGATTTAAATATAGTTTTTTTCAGTTAAAATAGTGTTGGCAATTATTTGATTCCGCACTTGTATGTTTTTTAATAACATAGTGTTCCACATTCAGAACTGACTGTCAAAATTTCAACAGCTTTATGTCATTTTGTCTAAAGTTAGTGTTATCTTAAGAGAAGTCTTAGTGCCTTTTATGTTCATTTAGACTATGTTACTCATGGCGGTTAATATTTCCCTTATGACGGTTGATATTTTAACCATCAATATATATTAATAGAAATAACTAAAACATTACTAGTTGGACAATAAGGAGTGAAAGAAGGTAGGAAGAACAAAAGAAAGGCAATTCTTAGAATCAATACATTAATTGGTTCTATCCATATAAAACCGTTCAATACATTGTGTTCAGACTGCAAAACTAAATGTGAGTATCAAACGAAAATGTGTTGTTTGATCTGCTCTTCATACATTTCAGGAGTTTAGTGTCTCTGCTATCTATTTCGTATATACAAATACGATTTAAACATAGTTTTTTCAGTTAAAATAGTGTTAGCAATTATTTGATTCCGCACTTATAAGTTTTTCAATAACATAGTATTCCACATTTAAAACTAAATATCTAAATTGCAACAGATATATGTCATTTTGTCTGATATTAGTGTTCTTTCAGGAGAGGTCTTGGTGCCTTTTATATTCATTCAGACTATACTACTCGTGGCGGTTAATGTTCCCTTATGACGGTTGATGTTTTAACTATCAATATATATTAATGGAAATAACTAAAACATTACTAATTGGACAATAAGGAGTGAAAGATGGTAGGAAGAACAAAAGAAAGGCAATTCTTAGAATCAAAATATTAATTGGTTCCATACATGTAAAATCGTTCAATACATTGTGTTCAAAATGCTAAACTAAATGTCGGTATCAAACGAAATTGTGTTATTTGATCTGCTCTTAGTACATTTCAGAAGTTTAGTGTCTCTGGTATCTATTTCATATATACAAATGCGATTTAAACATAGTTTTTTTCAGTTAAAATAGTGTTGGTAATTATTTGATTTCGCACTTGTAAGTTTTTCAATAATATAGTGTTTCACATTCAAAAATGAATGTCAAAATTGCAGCAGCTTTATATCATTTTGTCTGATGTTAGTGTTATTTTAGGAGAGGTCTTAGTGCCTTTTATATTCATTCAGACTATGTTTCTCGTGGTGGTTAATGATTCCATTATGACGGTCGATGTTTTAACCATCAATAAATATTAATAGAAATAACTAAAATATTACTAATTGAACAATAAGGAGTGAAAGAAGGTAGGAAGAAAAAAAAAAAGGCAATTCTTAGAATCAATACATTAAATTGGTTCTATACATATAAAATCGTTCAATACATTGTGTTCCATACAAACAACAACTCCAAAGCCCCCATCACCATCACATATAAACAAAATAGAATGCAAAACTAAATGTCGGTATCAAACGAAAATGTGTTGTTTGATCTGCTTTTAGTACATTTCAGGAGTTTATTCTATCTGGTATCTATTTCGTATATACAAATACGATTTAAACATAGTTTTTTCAGTTAAAATAGTGTTGGCAATTCTTTGATTCCGTATTTGTAAGTTTTTCAATAACATAGTGCTCCACATTCACACTGAATGTCAAACTTGCAACAGATTTTTGTCATTTTTTCTGATATTAGTGTTATTTTAGGAGAGGTCTTAGTGCCTTTTATATTCATTTAGACTATGTTACCGTGGCGGTTAATGTTCCCCTTATGATGGTTGATGTTTTAACCATCAATATATATTAATGGAAATAGCTATAACATTAGTAATTGGACAATAAGGAGCGAAAGAAGGTAGGAAGAACAAAAGAAAGGCTCTTAGAATCAATACATTAATTGGTTCCATACATGTAATCGTTTAATACACTGTGTTCAAAATGCTGAAGTAAATATCGGTATAAACGAAAATGTGTTGTTTGATCTGCTCTTAGTACATTTCAGGAGTTTAGTGTCACTGTTATCTATTTCGTATATGCAAACGCCATTTAAAATTAAGCGTTTCAATTAAAATAGTGTTGGCATTTATTTGACGCACTTGTAAGTTTTTCAATGACATAATGTTCCACACGCAGCACTGGATGTCAAAATTGTAATAGATTTATGTCATTTTTTCTGATCTTAGTGTTCTTTCAGGAAAGGTCCTACTGCCTTTTATATTCATTCAGACTATACTACTCATGGTTGTTAATGTGTCCTTTATACAACTCATGTTTTGACCATCAATATATATTAATGGAAATAGCTATAACATTAGTAATTGAACAATAAGGTGTGAAAGAAGGTAGAAAGAACAAAGGAAAGGCAATTCTTAGAATCAATACATTAATTGGTTCCATACATATAAAACCGTTCAATACATTGTGTTCAGAGTGCAAAACTAAATGTCGGTATCAAACAAAAATGTGTTGTTTGATCTGCTCTTAGTACATTTCAGGAGTTTAGTGTCTCTGGTATCTATTTCGTATATGCAAATGCGATTTAAACATAGATTTTTCAGTTAAAATAGTGTTGTCAATTATTTGATTCCGCATTTGTAAGTTTTTCAATAACATAGTGTTTCACATGTAGCACTGAATGTCAAATTTGTAATAGGTTTATGTCATTTTGTCTGATCTTAGTGTTCTTTTAGGAAAGGTCTTAGTGCCTTTCATATTCTTTCAGACTACGCTATTCGTGACGGTTAATATTTCCCTTACGGCAGTTAATGTTTTAACCATTAATACATATTAATGGAAGTAAATATAACTTTAGTAATTGGATAAAAAAGAGTGAAAGAAGGTAGAAAGAATCAGCACATTACTTTGTTCCATTTATATAAATCGTTCACTATGATAGTGTTAAGAACGTAGAAGTGAATGTCAGCAATGGAACCAAAATGTGTCATTTAGACTGAAAATGAATGTCAATATTGCAATAAAATGTATCACTTCATCTACTTTTATTATTTTTCTAGCAGATTAATGTTGCTTTGTTCATAGGAAGAACAACAAAAGTAGCACTCTTGGGAATAGTGAAAATCAACATATTACTTAAGTCTTATACCTGTAAAAAATATATATCCACACAAATAAAAAAATTGAGAGATCAAAACCAAAATACAACAATGACCCTCACTCACTGTAGCAACATATAAAATTACATCAAGCTGATAAATTTACTTCACTCTCTGCCACACAACGGTGCACTTGAATTTGACCATCAATAAACTGTCGCAGCATACAGTTTTTGTCTGTAAGTATCATACTAGCTATATGGCTGCTCATCCAGTCCATATTAATCAATCCTGCCCATAAGCCCTTATTGTTTCTAGCTAACTGCTCAGCAAAGAATAATACAAAGACGCCATAATCGAGCGTGTCAGGTATCTGTTGAGAGCACTTCCTCTTTGATCCGAACGCTCCCTCTCGGTCCCTTGAACACCGAAAAGAGAACAAGGACTAATACTAGGATCTAGGGAAGAATGAGCACACCACAATGCAAAAGTGTTTAGTGGAAAAGATGAGTCGGCCAAACACCCAACTCCTGTGTCCTTACACTATGCACACACTTACAAAAACAACTAACACACATGGTGACCACCACAAGCCGGTGACGTCCCCTAAAGTGCTTAGACAACCCTAAGCCCCTTTGCCTACATATAAATGAGAGAAATAAACACAATAATGATGTGCAGCCACTTGCAACCGCTAGCGCCCCTTGGACTGGCCGCGCGCCCGCGCCTGTCCGGCTTCCGCGCCTGTAATCCTTGCTCTGCGCCCGCGGCCGTTGAGGTTCTCGCCTGCGCTCGCCCATGCTTCTTAGCCTTCCTCGTGCGCCGCCCGCGCGTCCGTGGCTCTTAGCCTCCTGCGTGCCCGTCTGCAGGCCCACACCAGTCCGGTCCCTGCACTCATGCTCGGCTAAGACATGTCACGCACCCAAGTCATGTTTTGTCCATATTGACCCAAGAGCCTCCTAGATCAAGGCTCCCCACCGTATGTATCTTTGCTCCACAATAAATCACCTAGAACTCCAATTGAGTAAAAACCTTGTGACCTTCCTCCAAGGTATACCACTTGGCCTTAGAGGGCAAAGTCTCTCGCCAACCTATCCGGCATCTTTGCTATTCTCCACTCCTTGTAGTAATGATCTTGCGCTCCACAATGCTGTCCTTGGTTAAGGGTTCTTCCCGCCCCAACTCCAACTCATCCATCGACGGAATGTCACGGGTTGATCATCATCCAATATAGAAGGCTCAAACAACTTGAGCTTCTCCGCGTTCACCACGTAATACATACTCATGAATGGTGGCAAATCCAATTGGAGTTGTTACCATGCTTCTTGAGTATCCGAAATGGGCCATAGCGTATAGATATAAGCATACGCCCTTTCCCTTTGATCCTCTCCTTGCCAAGGTGTAGCCACACCTTGTCTCCAATTTGGAATGTGCACGGAACCCGAGCTCGATCATGCCGTGCCTTGTACTTCTCTTCTGTCCTCTTGAGTCCCGCCTCCACCTCCCCGTGCACCTTGCGAATATGCTCCAGAAACTTGCGCGCATTACTTGACTCGCTTGCCTCTTTAGATGTATTGGGCTCGGGTTGGCTAGAGAATGCTAAGTCAAAAGGACCTTGAGGCGTATACCCAAGGCATACCTCAAATGGAGCTTGCGAAGTGGAGCCTTGTACTGCTCGGTTGAATGCAAACTTTATGTAAGGCAAGCTCTCGTCCCATATCTTCGGATGCTTGGCATTGTAGCCCCGCAACAAATGCACCAAGGTGCGGTTCACCACCTCAGTCTGGCCGTCCGTTTACGGATGAAACGCCGTGCTTCGGTTGAGCTTGGTGTCCATCAAGCTCCATAGTGTCTCCCAAAACTTCCAAAGGAACCGGCTATCCCTATTCGAGATAATGGATGAGGGTAGGCCGAAGTGACGCCAAACATGATCAAAGAACAACTTAGCCGTCTTCTCGCCCGTGACCGTGGCACTAGACAAATCATCTTGCTAAACCTGTCCACAACAACAAAAATGAAGTCATAGCCACGTCTTGTGCTTGGCAAGTCTCTCACGAGGTCCATAAACACACTATCTCAAGGGCAACTTGGACGGGTAATGGCACGTATAGCCCCGTCTTCCTATTTGCCGGCTTGGACATACAACATAGGGTGCAACCCCTAACAAACTTCTTCACATCCACGCGCATGCGTGGCCAATAGAGATATCTCTCCATCCGGTCGCCTAGGAATAGCAAGTCTTGACGCCACTCTGATGGATGCCAATATAGACCTTGGCGCACGCGTTGTCCCGCGCCCGAAGCCTTCCCTACGTCCGAGACTCCTGCGTCCGAGGCCTTGGCTCCTGCGCCCGAGGCTCTTGAGCCCGAGATGTCTTCCGCGCCTGCGCTCGAGGCGCTCGCCGCGCTAGAGGCCTTCTTCGCGCCCATCTCGCCATGGCTTGTCCAGCCCTTGAATTCTTCATCCTCCGCATACAGTGGCCCATACTCCTCATGAGCCATAGGAAGCACCTGCAATATACCGGCCAACTTGTTCGTCACGCCCTTCTTGTACTTGATCATGAGGTTGAACTGTTGCAAGTATGCCATCCACTTCATATGCCGAGCTTGTTGCAATTTGGATTGCGTTTGAAGGTATTGCAACGGTCGATGATCCATATGCAACACCGTCTCCTTTCCCAAGATGTAGTGCTTCCAATGCTTGACCGCTTGATGTAAGGCATATAGCTCTTTATCGTAGATAGGGTAGTTGCGTTGAGCGCCTTGAAACATCTCACTGTGATAAGCCATTGGTCTCCCATCTTGGAATAACACTGCGCCCATGCCATGGCCCGAGGCATCGTACTCCAACTCAAATGGTCGTTGGAGGTTCGGTAAAGCGAGCACCGGGGCCGTAGTGATCTTCCTCTTCAATAACTTGAACGCCGCCTCATGCTCGTCCGTCCATACGAACTTGGCGCTCGCTTTGGTCAAGCCATGCAGTGGTGCTGCCACTTTTGAAAAATGTCGGATGAACTTGCGGACGTATTGGCATATTCCAACGAAACTCCGCACCTCCGTCACGTTCTTCGGCCTTGGCCACTGTAGGATCCCCGCACCTTGCTTGGGTCTATCTTGAGCACGCCTTCTCCCACTACGAATCCCAAGTAAACGAGGTTGAGCCGCCCAACCTCACACTTCTTCATGTTAAGCTTGAGGCCGTGCTCCTCAAGCGTTGCGAAGACTTTGCCAAGGTGCTCCATATGCAAAATCCAATCCTGTCTAAACACAAGAATATCATCTAGATACACAATAACAATGTCATTAATAAACGGCCTAAGAACCTCAGTCATTAGCCGCATGAACATGGCCAGGGCGTTGCATAACCCGAATGGAATCACCAACCACTCGAACAGTCCTTACTTGGTCTTGAATGCCGTCTTCTATGTATCCTCTTCCGTCACCCGAACTTGGTGGTACCCCGATTTGAGGTCCAACTTAGTGAAATACTTTGCGAGCTGAAGTTGATCGATCAAGTCTTTGATCCTTGGTAGTGGATGCCTGTTCTTCACTGTTATCTTGTTCACGGCACGGTAGTCCACACACATCCTCCAACCTCCATCCTTCTTCAGCACCATGACGATGGGTGAGCCGCATGGCGAACTACTTGGCTTGATGAGCCCTTGCTCCATAAGCTCTCGTACTTGGCTCTTGATTTCCTCGCTCTCCAATAGCGAGTGCCGGTATAGGCACGCATTGGGCAAAGGTGCGCCCTCAACCAGCATGATGTTGTGCTCCACCTCTCGCCTAGGTGGAAACCTGCACGGTTCGACGAACAACACCTCATGTCTCCTCATGAGTGCCACCACCTCTTGCCTTTGGTCCTTGGATAGATGCCCTGAGACCACCTCTTGTGGCGCAGGCTCTAGCCGAGCCTTCCGCACCACTAGTATCAGCATGCGCCCACTCACGTTCACCATGCACTTGGCTTGCGTGACCCTGGCAAGTTGGGTTGCCTCCGCGCCCCTTGTCCCTTCTAGCATGTACGTCTTGCCCTACTTCACGAGCATGTACTACTGGGTCCTCCTGTAATACACCTTATCCCTATCCCAAAGATAGGGGCTACCGAAAATAACTTGGCAAATATCTAAAGGAACTACCTCGTATTCGACCTCATCGATGAATTTGGCCGTCACCGCGAACTTGAACTTGCATTGCTTCGTGATCAGAAGCAAATCAGAAGATAGCCGTGATTCGTCAGAGACTTCAGACTTCTTAGTCCCGCCAAAAATCGTATGCTGATAGGCGCTGTCGTGAGTTAG
>MJHO01000533.1:41946-68249 GCA_002076135.1 Xerophyta viscosa | reverse complement strand
GTAAACTTCATCGCCATCATGAAGCATGAGACGTGCGCTTTTGGTGCAGTCTTGCCGTTATACTTCGAGATCTTTTGGCAGTTTGAAGTTCTGCGGCAGCGGTGCATCTTGGATTTCGGCCGAGAATGGTGAGTTGGGATCTCGGCCGAATGGTGCTTTCGCCTTGCTTTTTGTTGCCGCTGGTGCTTCCGCAGGTTCCCTCTGCTGCGGTTTTGAAACGGCTTCGACTCCACGTTCCGTCTCCCTGATGGAACTCGTCCCTATGGGCGGAAGCCCTCCTTCTGTTGTTGCGTGACGGAGCCTGTCGCGGTTCTGCCCTAGATCGGGCTTGTTGCTCCTGACGCCTCTCCCTCGCCAGCCGTGCGCCGTGACTACCCAGGCGTTCCTGGATTCCGGCGGAACCCAGTCTGCTGAACGCCGAGAACACGGCTTCGACCTGGGGAGTTTTGTGGGCGTCTGGCGATTGTTCGTGACCGCCTTCTCGGCACGTCCCGAGAGTCTCTCATGCACCGAGACTCTCGCCTGCGCATTAGATACTTGCGGCTGGAGCAAGCTGCGCAGCTCTTCCCTGAGTAAGGATGCACGTCGTCCAATTGTCACCGGGGCGTTGTTGGCCGTGGCCTCTTTCTCCTGCCCTCGCAAGCGGTTGAGCCGCCGGCTCGTGAACACTTCGGGGGCTCACGTGCTGCATTGATGTTTGCCCAGTCCATTGGGCTCCTCCAAGCGAATCGGCGGTGTCTCCGACCACGGTGCGAACAGTTTTGCTCCCGGTTCTTCTGTTGACCATTGCTTTCGTGATGTCTTCCCCACAGACGGCGCCAATTGATCGAGCTGGTCCTCGACCGATCAATAAAGTGTTCGAAAGCAGAAGAATGGCAGAAGAGCAAGAAACAAAACGTAAAGGCACACAACTTTTTTACGTGGAAACCCTTGGCGAAAACAAGGGTAAACCACGGGCTGTTCACCGTAATGCCAACGTAGTTCTCACTATCAGTCTAAGAAAAGGATTACAATCACTCCAACTCTCAGTCCCTCAGGTTGCCGAACGCTCGAAAGCTAGGGCACCAAGAAATTGCCTAAGTCTGAGAGAATCAAAAGTGTGGATCCCCTCTAACGGTGCTGTTGATGGCCTTTTATAGGCAGCCCTGGTAAGCAGGCCGCGGCGCTGGTCAGCAGGCCGTTGAGGGAATGTAGGATCTCCTCCAAAAAAGGTGGGTTGACTGGTCGCCTTCGTGTACCACGTCCGCGTCGTGGTCCGCAACTTCCGCGAGCGTGGGGTTGATGGGTGGAAGTGCCTCCCGAGTCGAGCCCAGGGAAGTTCCCGACTCGGGTCTTCGAGTGTCTCTCGAGTCGAGCTGCGGATGACCGGCCGACCTCGAGTCTTGTGGATAGTCCCGAGTAAGGTCACCGACTCAGGTCTTTTAGAAGGTTTTCCCAGACGGAACGCCGACTCGGGTCTTCAGGTACTTTCAAAGGTCGGGGTACCGATCTAGGTCTGCAGATACTTCCCGAATCGGGACACCGTCCCGGGTCTTGAGATAATCCGGAGTCGGGAGGCGGCTCCGATCTTCGAACAATTCCCGAGTCCGAACGTAGTACGGGTCGTCAGGTATTACCCGAGTCGGGATACCTACTCGGGTCATCATGCACTTCTCGAGTCGGATCATCGACTCGAACCTGGAATCTCTAAGCCCTTCTGAAGCTGACACGTGGCAAGCCCGATCTGCGCTATATCAGGAGGCTTGCTGGATACTCGAAAGGATCAAATATGACTCAGCTTGGTTTTGTCATGCTTTTGTTATGTCCTTTTATTCTACAATTTAAGTGGTTATCTCATATAAATGGCTTAGCCAAATTAACCTTTGTACTTTGGTCCCGTTATATACAAATTACTTACTTTACACACACACACACACACACACACAAAAAAAAAAAAAAAAAAAAAAAAAAAAAAAAAAAAAAAAAAAAAAAAAAAAAAAAAAAACAGCATTCAAAATTTGTACTTAAAACCCTAGATAGTGTTTGGCGCTGGTGCCTATGCTTTCCGTTGTACTTGTGATTCGCTAAATGAAATAGTAGACAAATTAACGATCATTCCCTTAGACTCTTAGTTCATTATCAAAATCAACAAATCTCATGCATACTAAATTCGAGAAACACAGATCCGAAGTATTGATTTCACCTGATCATGTTGTTGTTGAGCTTGCGAATCGAGTGGAGGATCAGACGATTTTGCCTCATCTACGTCGCCAACTCTTCTTATCCGGAACGTCTTGTGCAGCAACTGTAAATTACAGGACCAATCAAAATCAACTCAAATCTAAACCAAACCCAAAGGAAAAAAAAAACAAAAAAGAACGTAACATAGAAACAATCGAAGAAGAAAGCACCAGCAACCCCGCCTTGCCGCCGCAGAGAGGCGAGCTGCTGTGACAAATGACATCGCTCATTAGGATTCATTTCTTTTCTTCTGGGCTAGGACTGATTGAATAATTGATGTAGTGCATCATTCATTCATTTGCTAAAACTTCAGGTGTTTTATTTCTGTTTTTTGACATTCAAATGATCTTCCGATACTTGTTTGTTTAAGAAGTTGAAATGTTTGTCAACCAGAGGATTGACAAGACAGAAAATGTTCAGAATTTTATGTAGCTTGTAATTAATCACAAAGAGAAAAGAAGATGAGAAGTCGAAGAAGTTGAAAAGATAAGCAGACCAAAAAGAATAAGAAAACTCTTTGCGAATTTTCTTTTTCTTTCTTATACCACTTGGTACATAATGAAAGATTTAGTGAGTGTCACATGACATAAAATCTAAAGTTTATAATTATTCTACATATATTACAGACATGGGAGTCATTGATGTAGAGACATATCACTAGGTGACTTGGCAGGTTAATTTAAAAAATGCCCTTAGCACATGGTCTATATGCACACGTGTTAATGAATAACAAAGTCGTCCTTAGGGCTGAGCATTCGGGCCAACTCGAACCTAATCGACCCGACCCAAAATCCTTAAGGCCGACCCGAACCGACGCAAATTTCATTTCAACCCGAACCGACTAAAATTTGAGTTGGTTCAGGTTAGTTCGGGTTGATCCTAATAACAGTATAAATTATTTTTATTCAATACCAATTCGAATTTGAGTCGGTTCCCCGCATAGTTGTAACATGAATATTTTATTTAAAAAGAAAGAATTAGCATATAAAAAATAACGAAAACTAACTAAAATGTGACTCGCATGTATAATGTGGGTCCAACCTGAACCGATCCGAAATTTGACCACCAAATCCGAACCGAATTATATAGACCCGAATTACTAAAATACCGACCCGAACTGAACCCGAAATTTTGACTTTATTTGGGTCGGTTCGGTTTAATTTTTTGGGTAGGTTCGGGTAATGCTCAGCCCTAGTCATCTGTAACACCTCCGCTTGGAAGGCTCAATGAGACTCCCACGAGGAGTTAGAGTAACCGGAGAATGAGAGGATTAATGGTGGACTGAGGGTTCCCGGTGAGGAACACGGTTTCCCGGAGGGGAAGAGGATTCCCGGTGGGGGAAAGCTTGCAGGCTTTATTGATATCAAAATATTGGTTGATTACAATGGATTGTCTACAGGCCTTTATATAAGGCTCAATCTAAAACAAAATGCAGTTAGGCCCACTAACAATCTAACTACCCTTACAATCTACACATGTACTTGTAAAGATCTACGAAATTGCCACTCCACCAACTATGCAGTTTGAATATAAGGATGGGCATATTTACTAAGTCTGCCCTCAAGTATTTGCTTGCCACGTCTCCTTGCTTCCCAGATAGGTTTCTCTTCTCTGGAATATTCCATGTCTTCTCATTTGTCTTGTTTTTCTTCACTTCGGTTGTTTGCTCTGCTTCGTCTCTTATTTCCTCTAGTTCGGAGGCATTACAATCCCCCACCGTTGAGAGGACGCTTGCCCACAAGCTCCGAACGCTGAAAAATGCCATCGGAGACCCACGTATCGCTCCCAGGAGGCGTTGGCGTTTTCGGTGTGGGTATGGCTGAGTAAGAACCGGAGTTACGGTTGAGAGGCCTCGTCGGTTGTGGTGGAGGTCACGGATACGCCCATCAGTAGGTGTCTCCACCTCAGGCGGTTCCGCCTCGTAGTTAACCAAAAACATAAGACTTTCAGCTCCTTTTCCAGTACAATGACCCAATGGAACACCTCGGCTGGAGGGCTCGATGAAGTCCCGTCGGCAATAGGGGCAACCAGCAATTCTGAGGTTAGATTTGGTCTTCTGAAGGCAGATCAGCTGGAAAAGAAGATGTACTACGAGAGGTAAGCTGGACAGAAACTCCAATGGAGGATTTTCCTTGCGTTGAAAAATATAAAGCTTGTACTGGCTGTCCTCCGAAGATAGAAATTTAGGAGATTGTCCAGTGTCATACCAGTAAACGGTTATGACTAGTGAGCCAGGCAAACTAGACGTGAATGGTATGTCAGTAAAAGTTTGTGGTCTAATTACTGGCAATAGTTCTTCTGTGATTTTCATATTGCCATCAGCTACATTTTTCTTCTGCTCAAGAGTGTTGCCTCGTGATTGTGTTTGCTTAGCGCTATTAATAATAGCAGCGTTGAGATGTGCAACAGCAACATCTTTTGCAGCTATCCATGAGTGCTTGTGTAGACACAAAAGATGAGCTAATGTGATTGAACTTTTATGAGCTGAACTTTTATGAGCTGCAACAGACACAGCCACTCCTGTGTTGCTATTAACTTCAGCAGGTATGGTCGGCCCATACAGTGGGGGTATTTCTGGTTAGCATTCCACAGGCTGATCAATGAATATCAAACTGCTCGTCTTCGTCAATTACCAACACTGGTACGCCATCCACTGCAATCACAGAAATCTGTTTGCGATTTGCACAACTGTGATTGAGAGCATGTGGCTCTTTACACCACCAGCTTTTTGGTTTTGTGGTGTCAAGAGTTTTACTGGAACTGAAAATGGGCTTGGCAGATGGATCCTCAGGGTTATCATATTTATCTGCAAGCATCTGGGTTTGAGGGAAGCTCGACCTCGGTGGGGCTGCGTGAATCCTTGCTATTGCGTAAGCATTCCATGATCAGACTGTTGATGCTTTCAGGCGGTAAAGTAGCATTAGGGATCCTACCTTCTAGACGCCTCTATCGCGTGGGTATCGAGCTTAGTCAGGTAACCAAGCTCAACCACTAGATTAGCAATTGCAAGAGAATAAATAGTATCGAAATTTGACTGGCTTCTGAGTAGGATAGACTCATCCATTCTGCTGCTCCTAAGGAGCCCATATTCTCTCACAGTTTTGACTGTTCCAACTCAGTGGACAAATTATAGCTAAAATAAGAATGCCTGCTTGGTGTAGAGCCACTGCTCCTTCAATACTCAAAAGTTTGTGCTCGCAGAATAGGATCTGGCACAAACTGAGTGAGTGGGTTTTTCTGGATGAAATGAGGCAGTGCTGCAATGTGGGGTAAGCTCACAGGTGCTTTGTGGTGTACAAATTGAATATCTCGTTGCAAGGACGAGCAGATTGTGACTATTCATGTCTAGTCACGTCCTGACGAAGTGTGGGATGCAATCAATACCTACGAACTTATCCCATACTTCAGCTTGTATTGAAGAGTTAATGCCGTATCTTACAGGTCACTCTGCTGAAGATGGTGGGAAATTAGCAACTATTTTTATCACGAGGAGTGGACTTGATCTGATGCATTGACGTTCTGGTCAAATGCTTGTTCCATTTTCGGTGACGATAGAGGAAGATTTCCAGAATCACTTGGACATAGCTTTGATTATCTAACCTCAGGTCAGTTAGCTTGCTGGACAGGATCTTCTCTCGATGTTAGAAGCACTTTAAAAATGAAAGCTCTCGGGGGCATACATGGCAAGAAATTCTAGCGTTGTGAGTGAGGCTGGACATAAAAGATAGATGTTTGACTCTTACCTAGAGTTTTTGAGTGGGACAGATCTGCTAGTTCATTCCGCAAATCGTGCGTGTTCGCACGGGTTGCAATGTAGATAAGCGTCTACATAGCCGAAACTTACGAATCCACGGCGGGCGTATTAGAGCGAGGCCTCGATTTGATGACTCTGTAGTCTCAGCCGGCCTTACCGAAGTTATGTGACACATTTTCTGCTATCCGTCTAGTGATAAATGTGCTCAATGTAGACTGGTCACCGTCATCCCAACCCGTTTACTGGCATTCGACGAGTTGGGAGAGATAACCGTCAGATCATGACGCTAGCGATTTCTTTACGAAGGGCGCATCCAGTGGCGACTTGATGTGGTTTTCCCTGTGTAGGAACACGCAGGGGTCATTTTTCCTCCTGGAGGGGACGTAGGTATTTTCCTCGTGTGGGGTGGAAACCAAGCTTGTTTAGGCCGTATTTGAGTAATATTCTATCATATTATTCTAGGTGATTGATACAATTGGACTTTGCTCACTCACAGGGCTATTATATATAGAGCTCGAAATCTTATGGGAACCTACGGGATATGTGCAGGTTAGGCTATTGCCCCCGACCGGGAAACCTCAATCATACGACGCCACCCTTACCACATACAGCTACCAACATGGGGATTGTAGATAGCCATTTGGGCTTCATCGAGATATTGCTCGAAACAGGATGCTGAAAAGTCTTATGTTTTTTGGTTAACTACGAAGGCGGAACCCACAAGCCTGATGGATGGGATGGCAAGATTATCGCAACTAGTATATGAGGAGCGTATTTCCGTTGAATTCACGCCTACATCAGCATCGAGGCTCTGTCCTCCTCACACCGTAAAATGTCATGTGCTTCCTTTGCACTCGCTCACGCCTATTAACTCTACGCATCCAGATAGGTTCTACTCTCGAGAAATAACGTTCATGTACTATACGTCATCTTTGTGGTTAGTCGGTTTTTCGCTTCTTCTGAGGTGGGTGTTGCTCTGCTTCGTCTCTTATTTCCTCTAGTTCGGAGGCATTACATCATCCTTTACTCTCCAAATTTCTATTTTCCAGCTCATCACCCTCCTCTTATTTCTGTCCACCATTACTAGAGCTTGAAAGCTCTCAAAATTTCACCAAAACAGCAGCTCATAATGCAGGCCATGCCCCAACTTCTTCCAACAATCCAAGCTATGATCCACGCACATTCTAGGTGTTGCGCGTTGTTTTTAGCATGCTGAAGCCAATTCTAGATCAAATGATATCACAGCTAGTTAGTTTGGGAATAGCTTCGCACACTAGAGCTCGAGATCGTGGTATTGAGAGTCGGCAAAGAGACGCGACGCCCGAGGCAAGAAGAGATGCATATTTCAAAAAATAATTTATGCATTTTTGATGAAAAATATCTGTAAATGATCTATAAAATGTAGATGGTTCCCTAAATTTACTGACGTATAATTATTTCTTAAAATGACTTTTAAAATAATACTTTAAATATATTAAGCGATGTATAAGCAAAATTTAGTTTAACTGATTTTATTTTTATAAATTTGTTTTATCTCAGTTTATAAATACGTTAATAAAAGTTATAGTTTCTTTAAAATTTATCAAAAAATAATAGTATATTTATTTTAGGGGCAAAACCTGCCACAATTCTTCATTCAACTAACCAAGACTCAATGTATATTAACAAAACGATCTTACTTATCTAATCTACCGTTAATTTACTGACGTGGCAATTTTTTAATTATACTTATTTTTAACTTTGTAAGATAAATAAGTCTTTTATAGAAATAAATATTTAAGAGTATTTTTTTTAGAAAACTTCCAACATAAATATTGTAGATTTTGATAAGATCTATAACTTTTATATTCAATTTTTTTTTTTTTGAAAATACTTCTAAATAAATATTTTGTGACTCCATAATTTTAACCATTATTTTTAAACAACTTTTTAGAAGTACTGTTTAGAAAAAACTTGAACATGAAAGTTGTAAATCTCATCAAAATCGGTAATTTTTATGTTGAAAGTGTTCTGAAAAATAATCCCTAATTAAGGTTAAAATATATATTTACCCCTAAAGATAGAAAAAACAAAAAATAATTTAAATAATAATTAAAAAATTGCAACGTCAGCAAATTAACGGCCGCAAGCGAAAAAGCTGATGGCAAGATTATTACAGACGTTTTTTTAAAGTACAGAGTTATCGTGAACACGAAATAATATTCAGGGTTATAAAGGTAGTTTTTGGTAAAATTTAGGAGATTAAAAAGGGATTTGACATTTTTAATCTTAATAAGAAAAAATTACATCCATAATAGGCTTATTTCGTGCAACCGTCATAATAGATAAACCTACGAATAGTATCCCCTCATATTCAACCAACCCAGCTAGCTCGAATGTCTATTTTAGCTTCACTCAATAAAGAGAGGATAAATTTTCTATACTCTTGCGGACAATTCCTGCAGGATTCGAACATGAGGCCTTCGTTTTCTAAGAAGGAGGTCTCAGTCGCTCACCCTAGATGCCGTGAGCTTATTAAATTCTTCTTAAATGAGGGATCCTTGATTATGCTAAGTTTAAGAGTATATGGTGGCATATTCTGCGAGGTCCATATAGACAAGTATCCATCGTGTCCACTAAAAGTTACATGTGTATATGTCCAAATGATAGCCAAATACAGTAAGTCACAAGTGATCCATGAATTTGGAGAGTATAGCAGAGGGCGGCTCTGATAGTTATCATATCATCTATATGATCTTCTGAGATCGCTAAAGCACTACCAATGAAAGTGAGCACGAGCAAAACGATCCGTTTCCGTATAAGAATCAAGCTATTCTTAAATGATATAGCACCAGAAATAAGGACCGATGTAAGGCGTGGTCGAATAAAGGTCCAGCGTCAGTGCTGTGTAGGTGTCGGTGTACGTTAAGGTCGGTGCACCGATGAAACCATACACGATCTCCTTAGCATCTGATCCGTTCACTTTGGCCGACGGATTGAAGACACGTGGACAGCGTCTCAACGGAAATCTGGCGGGAAATTCAAATACGCGTGCCAGGCTGTCGCCAGCCTGGATTAAAACTTCGCCCACTTGGCGCCGCAAGCTGACGCAAGTGGGAGGAAACCGTTACGGAGTATAATATAGTCCCTACAGTACGTAACGGGGGATCCATTCTGGCTGAGAAACAGATGGGAGAGTTAATTGTAAAAGAGAGGCCTGAGCGAGAATCACACCGAGCCCCATTATAAAGCTCGGTGCTGAAACCTGTACCTCATACCTCTTTACCCTATTAGTGAGATTCTTTATTCCGCTGCGGTGGCGCGTACGACCGTGGTTTTAACCTTCGAATTCAAAGGTCGAGGAAGGTTACTCCACGTAAAACAATTGCCTGGTAGTCACTATCTCTTCGAAAACCATCCTTACGAGCCTACCTCTGCTTTCGAACACAACAAACCCCACCGGTCGAGTACCGAGCTCGATCAATTGCGCCGTCTGTGGGGAACCGCGCAACACGAAAGTAATGGCTCCGAAAAAGATACGGGGAAGGCGTTGCCTGTTTCCAAGTGGAGATCGCCGCGCAGAAGGAACGGAGGCTCAAGCCGCTCTGACAAGTAAGCAACAATCACTGGACTTCAGAGGCCCCCGAGCGCACGCAGGTGTCGATGAAGGGGAGCCTGACGCCTCAGCGAGGGCAGAACGTGCTCAGCAGAACAACGCTTACGAGGCCCGGATAACGTTGGATGATGTCCGCGAGGTCCTAAGGGACGAGCTCCCGAACCCTACTTCAGGGCGGAGTGTGAGCCTGCACCATCCAACGGCAACTCACCAAGCGCCTCACGGACGAGAGGGGTCTGCGCAGGCAGGAGCGCGGCAGACTCCGGCAGATGAAGGTCGCGGTTCGGCTTTCGACAGGTTAGGGCCTCCACCCATTTTAGAACGTCTTGGAAGTAGAGGAGCTAGATTGGCACGTGAAAGGGAAAGAGCCCGGTCCGCATGAACAGGAACACTCAGCCAAAGGGGTGTTCGCAGCTCACCTGAATGCAGTGCGTCGGTGATCTAACAGCGATAAGTGAAGCCGAGGTCATCTCAAACGAGGCGGAAGCCGCGAAAGAGAAGGAGGATACAACGTTGGTGAAGAGCTGTCCGTTCGGCGTGGATCCAAATTCACCCTTTGCACCAAGTCAAATTTCTGGAGGCGCCTCTACCACCATTACAAGGCACCGAAATATCAAGTACAATGGGAGCTCGGCGCCAAAGCTCATATCTCATGCTTCATAACAGCCTGCGTTTTCACAGGCTACGACGAGGCAGCTTACTGTCAGGCGTTCCAATGCCTTAGAAGGCCCTGCTCAAAACCTGGTTCACTGGGTGAGGTCAGGTCAATTAGTAATTGGGCCGAGCTCCGTGGGAGCGCTCCAAACTCGTTTTTCTTTGCGAGCCTCGGACTTCCCTAAAGATCGGAGAGCCTCCTTAATATAGTCCAGAAGGAGGAGAGACCTGAAGTCCTTTTTTAAAGGTTTGTGAAGAAACAGCAAACTATCAAGATGTCGACCCGAAATCGGCTAATCGGCGCTGAAGAGGGGTGTCAGACACAAGCAGCTGCTGTATGATTTCATAACAAATGCACCGAGAACGCTGACGGAATGGCGTACGAGAAATACGGCGACACATAGAAGCAGAAAAGAGGGAGCCGAGCTAACGAAGTCAAAAAAGGCAGAGAGAGGACAATAGGGAATGAGGGAAAATCGCAGACAAGAAGCGCGTCGAAAACAAGAAGCGGTTCGACCAGGTTCACTGACTAATACTGCTTCAATGTTCCTCAGCAGGAAATACTATTAGCCTTTCGTCGAGCCAGAGTCGAGAGTTGCGTCGGCCCAAGCCTCTGAAGACACCACGAAATCAAGGGATCGGTCCAAATTTGCCGCGTTCCAGAACGCATGGACACACCCAACGAACACGTGCTTCCAGCTGCGCGACGTGTTCGAGGAGATGGCTCGCAACGGAGAACTACAAGACTTCATCGACCGACCTCGACATCGGGCGAACCACAGGGCCGCGATGAAAAACCCAAGGACAATGAAACTCCAGAATCAGCAGGTCCGAGGTGGACCCGTCCATTTCATAGCTGGGGGTCCTGGTTCGGGTTCAAAGCAAAACAAGAAGAGGCAGCGTTGCCTCCCTTGCAATCGGTGTATCAAGGGCTTAGCAGGCCTCTGGACCAGATCAGGATTATGTGTTACCGACGCCGAGCTCGTGCCAGTGGAAGAACCTCACGATGACGCTCTTATTGTGACCATGGTCATGGCTAACCGAGAGGTCAGAAGAATTTTTGTGGACACAGGTGCGTCGTCTAATATTTTGTTTTATGATGCGTGCTGATAGGAATGGCCCTCAATGACGAGGCCTAACGTTCGGATTGAGCAGTAGTGTCTATGGTCTCGGGGTGGCCTAGACCTTCACTTTAGGGACTATCGACTTTGTGGTTCACCGTTCGGACCGAGCCTAGAATAAAAACTGCGGCTAATGAACATTTCTTGTCTTAAACATGCGTCGTGCGTTATAACGTCATCCTGGGGCGGCCTGGCGTCAAGGCGTTTGCAATGGGTAGTAACTCCTCCCGCACCAAAGGCGAAGTTTAAAACCTGCCATGGCGCGGGTGGGTACGAGGCAATTCTGGCAGGACGCCAGGCGCTGCTAACAAGAATAAGCCTCAGAAGGAAGGAAACACTCCGATCGACAACTTCGATGTCAGGGAGGACAAAGACAAAGTCAGGGGACCAGCCGAACCTACTATGGCCCTGCCCCCTGAATCCGGAAGACCGTGTCCCAGAACCACCCAGGGGCTCGACGTTACAAAGGTCGAGTATTCGAAGATGGTGAAAAAGTGCTTAAATGAAAGAACTCCGACCTGTTGCATGGGAAGCCCTTTCCGAGATGCCGGGGTTGACCAGAAGTTCGTCGCCACGAGCTCACATAGACACGAACGTAAGAGGTTGAAGCAGAGAAAGAGAAGTTTCCGCGCCCGAAGCTAGCAGGGCGATCAAGGCCGAGCTTGACAAGCTGCTAGAAGCTGGCTTCATAAGAGAAGTGCGTTATCCGGAGTGGAAATATACAAACGTCGTCCTCGTGAAGAAATCGAGCGGCAAGTGGCGGATGTGCATAGACTTCTCAGATCTCAATGAGGCGTGCCCGAAGGAACAGTTACCGTTTACCTCGGATTGACCATCTGTGGACGCAACGGCGGGGCATGAGCTGCTTGAGCTTCAATGGTGCTTTTTCTGGGTACAATCAAGTAAAAATGCACCCCGACGACGAGGAGAAGACCAGTTTTATTACAGATTACGGTACACTGTTAATAACCGCATGCCCTTTTGGTTTAAAGAAACGCAGGGCAACCTTCCCAGCGTGAATGGACATCATTTTTGCTCCGTTGCTGGGGGAGAGGTGGAAGCATACGTAGACGCACATACTGGTGAAGAGCAAGAAGAAGGAGGACCACGCGACCGACCTTCAGGCTGCCTTCGAGCTAATGCGCAAGTACAACATGCGTCTCAACCCAGATAAGTGCGCTTTTGGGGTAAGCTCAGGTAAATTTCTCGTTACTGGTGACACGGAGGCATCGAGGCTAACCCGGCAAGGTCAGCGCTAATAACTGGAGAATGGCTGGCCCAGAAACGTTAAGGAAGCTCGAGGCTGGCTGGAACGCGTCAGGCGTTTGGACTTCATATGAGGTGGGGGGATCGATGTGGAGCATTCTTCAAAGTGCTAAGAAAAGCGAAGGGTCGGATTGACTGGAATGACGAGTGCAAAAAGGCCTTCAAGGAGCTGAAGGATTTCTTGACCGCCCCACAACCCCTTAGTAAGCCCGCACCAGGTGAAGCTCCTTTACCTCACATAGCCATATCACTGACGCGATAGCTCGGTGCTATAAAGACACAAAAGGGGTGCAGAGGCCAGTCTACTATGTAAGTAAAATCTTGAAGGACAGGAAACGAAATATTCCTTGGCCGAGAAACAGCCTTAGCCCTAGTTTACCACAGCTCGGCGGTCTGAGGCCTATTCCAGGCTCATACGATCGTGTTTTGACTGACCAACCCCTTGAAGCAGATATTGGCGCGCCCGGAATGTGTTCGGGCCGATTGACCAAAGTGCGGTGGAACTTCGGAGTTCGACGATAGCACTACGAGCCAAGGACTGCCATCAAGGGTCAAGTGTTGGCGGACTTCATGGTAGAAACAGTTGTTCCCGTTGAGCTGCAAGAAGTTCGGCCACACCGAAGCAACGCCGGCAGGACCTTATTTCAGATTGTACACCACATCAGACGATGCGGGGCAGGCTAATACCACGAGCCCCTGGAGGGGCTCGATTAGAGTACGCCCCTCCGATTCCAATTCCCTGCGTCCAACAATGCGTCGGAGTACGGAGGCCCGATTGCTGGGGCACGGTTGGCGAAACCAACTCGGTGTAAAGCACTTGATCGCATACACGACTTCTCAACTGGTGGTCGAGCAGGTGCGAGGCGATACTGCAGCCCGGACTCGATATGGCAATACTACTTTGGAAAAGGTACGACGCCTCCAACAACGATTTCAGTGTTTTTAAAGTAGAATATATACCTCGGGAAGAAAACGCTGAGGCCGACGCCCTCTCGAAGTTGGCGTCAGGGGCAGTTCTGCGGAGCCCCCGGCCACGATTTTCTTCGAAGAGCTAACGACATCCGCCACTGAAGAGAAGGAATCTTGATGCTGGAGACAGACTGAAGACTGAATGACTCCCATCGGTCAACTACCTCCAGACCGGGGCAACCCCACCGACATAAACCGAGCGGAGAAGTGCGGCGGACAAGCAGCCCGCTTTATTATAATTCGGTGATCACCTGTACAGAAAATCGTTTCTCCCGCCCCCTACTTGAAGTGTGTAAACCCTGACATAGCAAGGAAGGTCCTCGAAGAGATACACGAAGGCATCTGTTCAAGCCATGTCGGGGGACGCACGCTGGCGCAGAAGGTTTTCCGTCAGGGATATTTTTTGGCCCACGGTGATCGTCGGATGCTGAAGACTTCATGAAAAAAGCGAAAGCATGTCCCAGGCTCTAGTAAGCATCACCATGTTCCAGCAGAGCCTATCTCAACGATGGCTGCGCCGTGGCCATTCGCGCAATGGGGGATCGACATACTCGGGCCCCTGCCTATGGCCACGAGGCAGCGAAGTTCTTGGTCGTAGAATCGACTATTTCACGAAAGTGGGTGGAGGCAGAGCCCACTGCAACAATTACAGGTCAGGCATCGGAATTCTTGGAGAAGTCTGTTGTAGCAGGTCGGTGTTCCCATAACTTATGTGGACCGCAACGGACGACAGTTCGACAGCCCCGAGGTACGGAGCTTTGTGATTTGCTGCACATCAGGCACGATTAAACCAGCCGTGTACCACCCTCCAAGGCTAATGGAGAGGTGGAGAACATGAACCGAACGATAATTGGAGGGACTTCGGAAAAGGCTCGAAGGCGCACAAGGCAACTGGCCTGAGGACTTCCGACCGTCTATGGGCTTACAGACGACCCACCGTACTGCGATCGGGAGAGACACCTTTCTCTCTGACCAGCGGCAACCGAGGTGTAGTCCCGGTGGAAATTGGAGAGCCATCACTGAGGGTGGAGTATTATGATGAGGCCAGCAACGAAGAAAGGCTGCGAAACAACCTCGACTTGTTGGACGAGCGCAGAGAAATAGCCATCATTCGAGCCGAGGCCTATAAGAGGAAGGCTTATCAGCATCATAACAGTAGGGTGCGCAAACGAGACTTCAAAATCGGAGACTTGGTCCCTCCGTAGGTCAGCATGCATACAAGAAATTCGGGCCGAACTGGGAGGACCTACACGGTCGTCGAGTCATCGGCAGAGGTGCTTACAAGCTACTTACCATGCAAAGGGAGGAAGTGCCACGAGCCTGGAACGTTGTCAATTTGGGCGCTTTTATTCAGGTGAGCTCGGACGTCCACTTTACCTCTTGGCACCGAAGTCATGTACACTTTTTGCTTTAATGTTCAATAAAAAGCAAGTTTCCACAATTTGTACAAGGTCTTCTACTGGATAGTGGCGAACGCCCCCTTATTCTTAGGTCGGTACCACAAGATGGCACCGACCAAAGAACGGGGGGTGACGGCCGAGTATTCTTTCTAAGTGTTGGCGAACGCGTCCTTATTCTTAGGTCGGTCCCACAAGATGGCACCGACCAAAGAACGGGGGTGACGACCGAATTTTTTGTAAGTGTTGCGAACGCGTCTATTCCTTGGTCCGGTCACAGATGGCACCGACCAAAGAACAGGGGGTGACGGCCGAGTATTCTTTCTAAGTGCTGGCGAACGCCCTCTTATCCTTAGGTCGGTCCCACAAGATGGCACCGACCAAAGAACAGGGGGTGACGGCCGAGTATTCTTTCTAAGTGTTGGCGAACGCGTCCTTATTCTTAGGTCGGTCCCACAAAATGGCACCGACCAAAGAACAGGGGGTGATGGCCGAAAAGTTTTTCTAAGTACTGGCGAACGCGTCCTTATTCTTAGGTCGGTTCCACAAGATGGCACCGACCAAAGAATAGGGGGTGACGGGGTATGCCATAAGTTAATTTTGAAAAGGAATAGGAAGTTCAACGAAAGTTAAAAAGTGTTTTTTTTAAACCAAAAATTAAAAAGGGCCCACAGGAAAAAACCCCAATAAGCCCGGTAAAAAAAAAAAAAAAAAAAAAAAAAAAAAAGAGTTTACATCAAGCCATGGTTTCTGTCGGGGCGTCGGTAGTATCGGCTCCCCCTGCTGAGCCGACGTCGTCACTGTCAGAGCTTTCGCTCTCCGTTTCAACCCCTGAGGCTTGACGGGCCTGGACGGCGGACGCGATCTGCGCTGCATCAAGAAAGGGCACCGATCTTGTCTTCAGGTGCTCCTTGCATTTGCGCTGACACTCCTTGAATGGCGTCCTGTCACCCATCCAACGGCTACTCATTCCTGCTTGTCGAAATGCTTCGGAATCCAAAAACATCCTGACCGCCCGGCCTCCAGACTTCTCCACTCAGATCTTTGGCCCTTCCATTGCTTCTTGAGGTAGTGACCTTCTTCCTCTCGGCCCCCCACTCCTCTCCGTCCGCAGCAATTTCCTCTAGCTTTCGCGCACTTGGGACCAAAGTCTCGTTTTTTGGTCTCTCAACGAAGCCTCCCAGCTTCTCTAAGAATCTTTTTTGATAGTGGAGCATAATGTTGCGCGTGACTTGCTTGGCGGTATAGTGGTAAGGTCGAGGTTGGCCTGCACGGTGGAAGCTCCTCTCCTCCTCTTTAACGTTATCCTTGAGGTCTGATGTCGTCCTCTGTGCCCTCTCTAGGCCGACATCCAGTCCCGAATGCTGTAGTTCGCTCAGAGCAACGTCCGTAGAGATCAGATGCCGCTATGAAACGGTCTGAGGAAATCGACAAGTCAGTCAAGCGAAGACAACGGATAAGAAATCTGTTGAAGAAGGTGAGAAAACTCACCGAAACATCGACTCGCGGAGGGCAGAGGCGCAACCTTCGTCGGTGTGGCCGCGACGCCTGTTCTCGTCGAAGAGGGAAGGAACTTCCAGAGAAAAGCCCCAGCGGCTTGCTCGTTGTCCGCGCCGGTGTTCCCCACTTCAAGTTCCAGTTGGGGAAGTAGCGGTCAGACAGCAGGGAATCCGTTGTGAGGGCTCGTCTGACCCTAAGTCTACGATGGTTGCCCTCCAGGGAACGTCGGTCTCCTCCTGCGATGACCGAACTCTCTTCCTTGAGGTCGGTCCTTTCGGAAAATTTGCCTTGCGGGCGCCGGGAGGTCGATGCTTGGCGTCGCGAAGGTATTGTGGGCGAGGTGTTGGAAGCCTCGGATGTCGGACAGGGGACGGAGTTATCGGACCTCGGGTGTAAGCCGCCATGTCGGTTGCTGGGAGACCAAACGACATCAATCGACGCTCGGGGGCCTCAGCCTCGTTGTTTCGCTGCGCTCTCGGCGCTTTCCTTGGCCCTTCTCTCTTGTTTTTTCGTCTCCCTGGCTGCAGCTCTCTTCTTCAACAGTGCGTCCATGTCCGGTTGGGTCTCTTCTGCAGGGATCTCAGGTGTTTGATCTGGGAAGAAACTTTAGCGTTAGAAACATAAGAGGTCAAGCTAATGAAGAAAACCGACGTGAGTTCATACCCTGTCGGTTACTCAGGAATCAGCAATCTCCGCTCAACATCCCCTCAGAAGGGCACGACGATCGATCTTTTCGCTAATTGCCGTATATACTTTTGGGCGTCTAACCTGGAGCGATGGTTATCATTCCATTGCAAATCAAAGCCTCGACGTCGGGTTTCTCCAAGGTCGTTAAATGTCCACGAAGGATCGGTTCGACAAAAAAAACCGGATGTTTTCCAATCATAGAAACTGAAGACGTTCGCCCGGTTAGTTTTTTGGCGTACCCTCTCAACCTAGAGCGGAAATAGTACAATCCCCTAGAATGGATCGACTCTTGACATTCAAAGAAATGGCGGAACAGTTCTATCGAAGGGTTGGCGTTGCTACGCAGACATATATACAAAAATCCTATGAATGTACCTATAGGCGTTAGGGACGGAGTTGAACATGTGACAACTTAAGGGTGGTGAACAGATTGATAAAAAATTTGGTTGATAAGGAATTCCGTAGACCCTAGGCGGTATGTGCTCATACATTACAGCTCATCTTCACCGACGTGATGGTCGCTCATATCTCCTCGTTCGGCAGCTTGCGCTGCGCATGAACGGGGGGAACCCTAGCGCATAGCATCATGCTATCTAAACCTTTGACACCAAGTTGCTAATTGATTCCTGTTACCTAAGATTGACTTTTCTGGAAAAGGAGAAACCTTCTGCGGGAAGCAAGGCCTTACTATAGGGGTTCAGGTGCGCGAGATGAAGAAGGGGAAGCCATTGACTAACCTGGAAAGAAAGGAACTTCTTAGACCGACGCAGATGATATATGCACGGCTACGAGAAAGACACCGACCCAACAGCTATACGCACCGACGCTAGAAGAGGCTCGGGGTGAATCGCCGGAGCGCAGAAGTTATGAGGGAGAGAAGTTTACTGCGAATGACTGTTGGAATAGCGTGCGGTAACTCATTAAGACGGAGACCTGAGAAGTTAAAATTGCGGGAATACGTGTCAAGGTCTAACCTAGCCGGCGGTCTTGTCAGTCACATCAGCCAGAGGACACTTTCGCACGGCGGGATCGGAACCGACACGTGCCAGGTTTCGCCACGACACCCGGATAACCGATCGACTTTGAGTTGCAGAGAGATCAACCGCTGTGAGTCACGCTGGGTCAAGTCAGGGTCAGGTGCTAGCTCGCGCGGTGGATTGGTTCCCGACAGAAGACCGACTTCGACGCCTCTCTGTCGGGGGGCATCTGTATAGCACCAGAAATAAGGACGCGATGTAAGGCGTGTCGAATAAGGTCCAATGCGTCAGTGCTGTGTAGGTGTCGGTGGTACGTTAAGGTCGGTGCACCGACGAAAACCATACACGATCTCCTTAGCATTGATCCGTTCACTTTGGCCGACGGATGAAGACAGTGACCGCGTCTCAACGGAAATCTGCGGGAATTCAAAATACGCGTGCCCAGGCTGTCGCAGTCCTGGATAACAACCTTCGCCCACTTGCGCGCAACTGGCGCAAGTGGGAGGAAATCGACCGGGGTATAAATAGTAGTCTACAGTACCGTAACGGGGGATCCATTCTGCTGGAAACAGATAGGGAGAGTAATTGTAAAAGAGAGGCTGAGCGAAATCCACCGAGCTCCATATAAAGCTCGGTGCTGAAATCTGTACCTCATACCTCTTTACCCCCTTAGTGAATTCTTATTCGCTGGTCGCGTACGACCCGTGGTTTTACCTCAGATCAAGTGTTCGAGGGTTTCCACGTAAAACATCTGGTGTCATATCTCCCGAAAACCATCTCTACGAGCCTACCTCTGCTTTCGAACACAATAAAACACCGGTCGAGTACGAGCTCGATCATTAAATATCTACTCACGGTAATGCCTAGTACCTCAATTTTATCCTTAAATACATAAACAGTGGTGGACGAGAACAACCCAGCATCCAAAAAGCTAGCATTAAAAGCTTCACTCCACCTTCGTTGATAGTATATACACAGCAACAGTATACAGAGGAGGCAAAATTTTTAAAAGCCAACTCATATTCTCTCTGAGCGTTTACAATTCATAATTTAAAATTATATTTTTATACTCTTTTAATTTAAAATAATTTTTTTAAAACACTCTTGATTTTATAAAATAACGAATTTTTTTTCTTAAAAGACGTGACAATTGACATAAAAATATAATTTCAAATTAGGTAAATATATTTTTATATTTTAAATTATTGGTGGTGAAAAAAAAAGCAAATGCCCTCTCTATTGGAACCATTGCAGGCTCCCTAATCTAGTCTAATCCAATGAAAAGTGGGATTTATAGGAGTAAGAAGCAGATAATGTTTTTTTCTTTTAATATTTATTTAACAGATAATTACCAAATTAATATCAAAAATCAAAATTTTATGAAAATAGTACCGGATCGCCATTCAGAATGGTGACCCGATACCATCGCGGCAGAGCGGATCGACGGGGCATGTCCAGTTGGATCCGCTAAGCCTTAACGGATGTCGCTATTTTGAATGGATATATCCGCTAAGAATCATATAACCTGCAGCAGCTGAACACCTGCAAACTTCATTGAGCTTATTTTCCTCATTTCTTATCCATTTTTAGCAAAACTACTGGAAAGCACTTTGAGTTAGCAATCAGATGTGACTGACTTCATCTCATTTAGAGCTATCTGATGAACAAATTATAATTCTCGCAAGTGCACGAATCAGTTGTGATATATAGTGCGAAGTACAAGAGTCGATCCCACGAAGATTTGATAAATTAAATCAACGAAATTAGTTAAACAATTTCCTAAAACAAAACTTTAAACAATTGAACAAAAACCTTAAACAAATTTACGGAAAAGAAATCAAATTAATAAAAACACAACAATCTCGTAAGTTAACTCGGAATCGATGGATGGAAGCCTAGGAATTTGATTTCACCATACACTGAAATTCTATGTCTAAAATATGCATTTATCAACTCAACTCTAGGGGTTCTTCTTCCTAAATTTATGGACTACTTTCCGTTAGGTGTCCGGGTATAATCAAGTTAACTTCTCATTCAATTATTACTATGGTGATCTAGTATAATTAAATGATTGAAAATTTCGTTAAGATTAGAAGAACAAATTCAAGAACCAAAATAAACATTTAGCATGGTGTCTGCGTTAAATATCTACTCATTCATTCAAGAGAGCAAATTTACGATTGGCATATGGTGTCTACCATAATCGTATTCATCCATTGAATACCTATATCATGATGGCCAGTCATAATCATAAACTAAAACAAATTTGATTAAGAAATGAATGAAACAGAATTAAAATTGAATTAGAAATTATTCCACATAGACATTAAGAAATATCCGTTGTAGGCTACATCAAATCCCTTAGAAAAAAGAAATTAGTCATGATAACTTTTCCATAGACCATAAGATTTCAATTTACGCAAATATTCTTTATACAAAGGTAAAATAAAACAAAATGTTGATGCACAAGAATAATCTTGATCTCTGATGTCCTTCTCCCCTCTTCTGGTTGTGTGTGTTGTTTTATTTTTTTTTTTTCTCGGCCGCACCCGCAAAGACAGAGAGAGATATCCCTGTCTCGAAGCCCTAAACCGCCATTAAATAGCCATCCTTTCCCCCTAACATCCAGCCACACAAATTTACTTATACTCCCCCAAAGGTAATCTCAGCCATCCCTTATGCTTCCTCCAACTTCACGCTACCCAAGGCAACAAATTCTTTGCTGTTTTTGTCTTCTTAATTCCAGCCGCTGCTACATGCTTATAGCTCTTAATGACCTCATCTTAGCCACACAAATTTTTGGTGTTTCCCGTTCTAGCTTCAAATTACATCCGCACTAATCTGTTATAATGCACATTGATGTTTGCCGTTTTGTTCCTAAAATCCCGCCGTTGCCTAATGTGTAACTTGCCTCTTATATTGTTCTTCAATTTCCTCTTATTGCTGGCTGTTATACTTGCCGAATTAGCTCCTGATTTAAATAGAAAAATTGTAGCCATGCTTCCTAGCTTTCCAGAACTTCCGAAAACGCATCCATCGGAGTTGTGTAGCAAAAGTTATGCTCAAAATACCGTAGCTTGTTCTGATTTTCTAGAAAATCTGTCCGTAATCTCTAAATCAGTCCTAAAATCATTTCTCCTGCAAAATACTCACAAAACACGTCAAAAGACCAATTTGAACATAAAGTTAACTGTAACCTATGCAAAATTCATCATGATTAACATCACAAATAAAATACTATCACTATCTACGAAACGTTATGCCAAAAATACCGAAACACTGTCAAATACCATAGCAGTGACACCATCTCGGTATTTTTTATATAACTTTTCGCAGAGGGCACCAATTGCGATGAAACTGGTCTCATATGAACAAAGACTCGAAGATCTTTCCAAGGGTATATAAACTGCAAAACATGGATAAGAAAACGAAGGTGTTCGCGACGAATACCTGCGAACACTTGCAAATTTCATTGAGCTTGATCGTCCTCGTTTCTCATCCATTTTAGAAATATATATACCGTTGGAAAGCTCTTGAGATAGCTTTCATATGGAACTAATTTCATCTCATTTGGAGCTTTCTATAAAAAGTTATTCCAAAACTACCGAGACACTATTAAATACCGTAGCACTTTGACACTATCTCAGTATTTTTAGTATAACTTTTCATAGCGAGCTCCAAATGTGATAAAACTAATCTCATATGAAAGAAGACTCGAAGATATTTCTAACGGTATTGTTGACACCTCATTTTGTCCGGGTCAATAAGCTTTGTTCAGATAAGAAGGTTTAAATTTGACAATCTCTAAAGATTTTAAACTCGTTCAAATTTTATTTTCGGCTCTGTTTGAGACAATGGATAAGTATTTTGGCTTGAGAATTTTTTGGAAAACGAACATGGGATGTGCGCGAACGAAACGAATTTTTGTTTTTAAATTTTGTATTGTGAGGGGCTAGATTTGCCAAATCTCATAATAGAAGTCCTACGTTTGCAAATTTCTTTGAGGGCCGATTTTGTAATTTTGAAAAGAAGTGGATTTTTTTGCATAATACGAGCAAAACTTAAATTTTCGGCAGAAGGGAGCGCGAGTGCCGCGCGCGCGCTCGCGGTCGCCGACCGCTCCTCGCAAATCGTCGTGCACGTTCGTGAAGAGTCGCCAACGTCCGCCGCATCCCCTTCGCCAACCGCCGCCGATTCGCCTGGCCGCGGCAACGTATAAAATCGCTAGAAAAGTCAGAAGAAAAGGAGGAGGCTCGGGAGAGAGATCGAGGCTTTGCCGACCTCACAAGACCAAGGATACAACACCATATATTGCTAGAGATTCTACCCGGCGAAGGAGAGGGTTCCCGGTGAGGAGGAGGATTAACGGCGAGGAAAAATTTGACGATGAAAAGGGGTAGGCTCGGGAGAGAAATCCGGACTTCGCCAAGCTCACAAGACTGCGCAAACCTCACCGCCGACCTCTAGAGACGCTACCACGTTGATCGAAGAAGCTTCGCGGAGCTCGCCGGCCGATCGCCGGAGTTATCTTCATTTTAGGCCGACCACTTGCAATCTGAGTTAAGTCCTCAAAAACTCATTTTTTGAAGTCTTCTCACAACCCTCGTCACGTTTCGCCGTCGTGACTCCACTGGCAGCGAGCCACGGCGGCGGAAAAATTAAAACACATTTTTTAAGCTGAAACATCATATCTCGATAACTCGCGGTAGAGGCATCCAAATCCAAATTAGACAGTACATCGTGTTCAGGGCCATCCAAAACCCCCGGGGTGAGCATACGGCGGCCAACAGCCAGCTCTGTCGCCAGCGGTGATTTCGCCGCCAAGTGTTCGACGTGGGACAGCGAGAGGTAGACGACGAGTGGTTTTTTTCGAGCACAGGTTTCACCCGCGCCTGGTTAGCCAAATGACCGAGTCGTTTTGAAAATGACTAAGCCAAATCGCGCGGGCTCGCGTCTGGTTGCCCGCGCGCGTCGGGCTCGGTCGTGACCGAGCCCGTTTCAGTCACGACTGAGTCCGTTTTAATCTGACCGAGCCAATTTCGAATCTGACCGAGCCGTTTTCAATCTAACTGAGCCATTTTTAAATCTGACTGAGCCAAATTCATTTAGACTGAGCCCAATTAACTAAAATCAAGCCAAATCACATTTTTACCGAGCCACTTTCAATTTTGACCGAGCCATATTGCTACAAACTAAGTCATTTAGGTCCCAAACAGCTAATTTTGAATTTTAATTTAATTTTTATCAAGTTTTAAGTCAAGAAATTGAGGATTAAGTTATTTTCAAGAATAAAGAAATATAAGGTTTTAAGCTTAATAAGTTGGGGCTAGAGTGAGGCGGTTTAATCGATCTTTACACCTCAACTGAATATTTTCTAAATAAATATTCTTTAAAGAAAAAAATATTTTAAAAGTTAATAAGAGTTATGATCAAAGTGAGGCGGTTTAACCAATCTTTACGCCTAATCTAAAATTTCTATAAAAATTAAAGCAGAGTAAGGTGGTTAACTAAGCTCTGAGATTAAAGTGAGGTGGTTTATCCGAACTTTATATCTCTAAATATTTTAAAAGGGGACGATGAAGAAGAAACGGAAATGCGCTGAGCCCCACTTAACAAAAATAAGATTTTCACACACCAAGGAATTAAAATAGGGACGCGACATAGGATTTCGACACTTAGGTTAAGACATTATCATTAAAGTCAGGCGGTTAACCGATTTTTGCATTTTAGTGATATTTTGTAACATTTTTAAGTAGAAATAAGAAAAGAATCTTATTTTAAATATGTTTAAATCACTTAGTTAAGAGTACCCTCTTTGGAGGGGCGTTGTGGGGGTGTTTTGTCTTCCCCACACATAACCGACGACGAACCCAAAGAATCTCGAACGTGTCGTATTCCGGTTTCCTAATTTTCCATAAAAATTAGGTGGAGACTCCAAACCTCTTTCCCCATTCGAGGAAAGGTCGTCAACAGGTATATAGAATGCAAAAACTAGATAAGAAAACGAAGGTGTTCGTACGTGTCCTCGGTGAATACCTGCGAACACCTGCAAATTTCATTGAGCTTGTTCTTCCTCGTTTCTTATCAATTTTTAGCAATCTATATACCATTGGAAAGATCTTTGAGATAGTTTTCATATGGCACTGATTTCATTTCATTTGGAACTAACTATGGAAAGTCATGCAAAAAATACCGAGACGCTATCAAATACCATAGTAACTTGATACTATCTCGGTATTTTTAGTATAATGTTTCGAAGAGAGCTCTAAATGCGATGATACTAGTCCCATATGAAAGAAGGGTCGAAGAACTTTCCAACGATTTATAGACTGAAAAATATGGATAAGTAAACGAAGGTGTTCGCTCTTGTTCGCAGGTGTTCGCGGCGAACACCTGCAAATTCTATTGAGGTTGTTCTTCCTTGTTTCTTATCCATTTTTAGCAATCTATATACCGTTGGAAATATCTTTGAGTTAGCTATCTATCACTAGTTATACTAAAAATACCGAGATGGTATCAAACTGCTACTGTATTTGACAGCGTCTCAGTATCTTTGGTATAACGTTTTGTAGGAAGCTTCAAATGTGATGGAATCAGTCCTATATAAACTCTAACGCAAGGAGCTTTCCAACAGTATATAGATATCAATGGATAAGAAACGAGGAAGAACAAGCTCAATGAAATTTGCAAGTGTTCACAGATGTTAGCCGCGAACACTTGGGAACAAGTGCGAACACCTGCGAACACCTTCATTTTCTTATCCATTTTTTGCAGTATATATATACCGTAGAAAAGCTCTTTGAGTTTTTTTTTCATATGAGACCAGTTTTATCTCATTTGGAGCTCTATACGAAAGTTATACTACAAATTCCGAGATGGTGTCAAGTTGCTATGGTATTTGATAGCGTTTCGGTATTTTTTGCATGACTTTTTGTAGAGAGCTCTAAATGAGATGAAATTAGTCCCATCTGAAAGCTATCTTAAAGACCTTTCCAACGAAATATAGATTGCTAAAAATGGATAAGAAACACCTACGACACCTTCGTTTTCTTATCCATTTTTGCAATTTATATAGCGTCAGAAAGCTCTTTGAGTCTTCGTTCATATGAGACATGTTTCATCGCATTTAGAGATCTCTATGAAAGATTATACTAAACATACCGAGATGGTGTTGCTGCTATGGTATTTGACAGTATCTCGATATTTTTGGCATAACATTTCGTAGAGAGCTCCATATGAGATGAAATCAGTTCCATCTGATTCCTAACTCAAAAAGCTTTCCAACAGTATATAGATAAAATGAATAAGAAACGAGGAAGAACAAGCTCAATGAAGTTTGTAGGTGTTTCGCTGCTGCAGGTTATATGATTCTTAGCGGATGTCGCCATTCAGAATGGGGATTAATCCTTGAGAAAGAATAGTAAAATCAGTTATTTGATTGTCATCATTTTTATTGTCCCATAGAATATCCCCACCCATGAAGGGAGCGAGACTAATCTCATTCAGAGATAAATAATTTTGATAATTTTTCTTCCAACAAGTATTTGTTATGAACTCGGAATCTTGACTTTTTTTAAATAATAAGGCAAAATATTTTACGAGACATAAATCATCTTATTTTCTAACACTGATCCAAGAAAGAGTATTCTCAAACGACGATCCCAGCCGAGAACACTCTTTCTCGGATGTTTGGAGGGTAGAATAAAGACAATTATCTAAGCATGGCATTGCTTGACTTGGTGCTCGGCGAGAACATGATATTGAGCGTTCACCGGAGTGTTCGCCTAAGCGTTCCGGAGTGTTCGCCCCAGTGTTCCGGAGTTCTCGCCCGAGCATTCTGGAGTGTTCGCCCCAGTGTTATGGAGTGTTCTCCCGAGCATTCACCCGAGCGTTCTCCCGAGCGTTCACCTGAGTATGAGCTTAACAAAAAACTTTGTGTTCGGCATGGATGATGAGCTCTAATTTAGCTTGCATGGTAAACTTTTGAGACCGAGTGTCACGACCCGCGCCCCCGGGGCACGGCCGCGACGGAGAGGAAAGAGAGACGTCGGGGCGATCCTCCGGGAGCCCAAAAATATGCAGCGGAAACCAAAGGAGCTCCGGCGGGTCGAAGCACAGAATTTATGGCTTTTAAAAACGAGTTTGGGAATGCTTAAGAATCAT
>MJHO01000533.1:16935-37761 GCA_002076135.1 Xerophyta viscosa | reverse complement strand
GAGCAACAATTGAATCGGAGCAAGTCGAGTTCGAGTTCGAGGAGCCCCGAATCGCATCACTGTGGGTGATACGCGGTGCTGAACCTCAAACCTATACCCATCTGCTGCTGGAAGGCTCTCCAGAAATGTGAAGTAAACTGAGGATCACGGTCCGATACTATACTCAAACGGTACGCCATGGAGCCTGACGATCTCCGCTATGAACGCTCGAGCCAACCTATCAGGTGTGTAGGTGCTCCTAATCGGAATGAAATGTGCGGTCTTTATCAGTCGATCCACCACTACCCAAATAGCGTCGAACCCGTGCCTCGTCCGCGGCAAACCCTGAACAAAGTCCATGGTGATGTCCTTCCATTTCCAAGTAGGGATCTCTACGGCTGTAAGTATCCACCAGGTCTCATATGCTCGGCTTTAACCTTCTGGCAAACTGCACACCGTACTACAAAATCTCTGACATCTTTCTTCATACCGGGCCACCAAAATTGTAACTTTAAATTTGTGTACATTTTCGTGACACCAGGATGAACGGACAACCTACTGTTATGTGCCTCCGATAGAATCCGCTGTCGTAACTCGGCGTCTGTCGGTACACACATCCTTTGTCGGTAGCGGATAATGTCATCTGCTCTAATATCGTAATCGGCTACACCTTCGGACTCAAGGCGCGCTCGTATCTCCTGTAATGCAGCGTCGTCCAGCTGTGCCAACGTCAACCTCCGAAGTAACTCAGACTCGACGCTGTATGTAGCATACAGAACACCTGGTGCATGCTCAGTGACTCGCAAACCGAGGTGACTGAACTGCTCCGCTATGTCCCACTCCAACATGTATAATCCGTCAAGGCGCGTAGAGCTCTTCCGGCTAAGAGCGTCGGCTACGACGTTTGCCTTTCTAGGATGATAGAGTATACGGCACTTGAAGTCCTTCAGGTACTCTATCCAACGCCTCTGCTGCAAATTCAGCTCCTTCTGGGAGAATATGTACTGCAGACTCTTGTGATAGGTGTAAATCTCGAAATCCTCCCCATAAAGGTAGTGCCTCCATAATTTCAAGGCAAAGATAACCGCGGCCAACTCTAAGTCATGAACAGGATAGTTACCCTCATGGCTTTAACTGCTAGTAACCGATAGCTATAACTCTACCTCGTTGCATCAGCACACAGCCTAAACCGATCAATGAAGCGTCACTGTACACTACGAAACCACCCTGATCATCTGGCAATGCCAACACGGTGGCGGTAAAAGTGCAAGTCTGCCGCTTCAACCCTGGAAACTCTGCTCACACGCATCGTTCCATTCAAATCTAACTGCGTTCCTCGTTAATTTAGTCAAAGGACTAGCCAATCTAGCGAAGTTCTCTATAAATCTTACGGTAGTAAACCGGCAAACCAAGGAAACATCCGTTTTAATCTCTTCTTCCCGTCGCATTCTTTGGGTCGTCTCCACTAAGACGGCGTCGACCTTGGCCGGATCGAACGGCCACGCCCTGCTGGGATACAACGTGCCCCAAGAAGTGGACCTGAGATATCCAAAAGTCACACTTGCTAAATTTAGCAAAAAGTTGTCTCTCGCGAAGGACCTACAATACCAGCCTCAAATGCTCGGCATGCTCCTCCTTGCCACGAGAGTACACCAAGATGTCATCAATGAACACCACAACGAAACGGTCCAGAAACGGCAGAAATATACGGTTCATCCTATCCATAAAGGTTGCTGGCGCGTTAGTCAGTCCAAATGACATGACTAGAAACTCAAAATGACCATACCGAGTACGAAATGCTGTCTTCGGTATGTCCTCGGATCTAACCCTCAACTGATAATAACCGGATCTCAAGTCAATCTTCGAAAACACGGCTGCCCCACGCAACTGATCAAACAAATCATCTATACGCGGTAACGGATACTTATTCTTAACCGTTAACTGATTCAACTGTCGGTAGTCTACACACATACGCAAACTACCGTCCTTCTTCTTCACAAATAAAACCGGTGCACCCCAAGGTGGCGAACTCGGATGAATAAACCCCTTGGCCAACAATTCGCCCAACTAGGTTTCAACTGTAACAACTCGGCTGGTGCCATCCTATACGGTGCTTTGGAGATTAGTGTCGCTCCGGGCACTAAGTCAATACTCAACTCAGTCTCTCTCTCGGGTGGTAGACCGGGTAACTCCTCTAGAAAAACATCGAGAAACTCCCTCACTACCGGGATGCTATCCAACTGACCTGCCTCTACTTGCGGGTTCAGAATGTAAGCTAAATATCCCGAGTAACCGCTATTCAAAAGTCTACTGGCCTTCATTGCGCTAATGACCGGAACGTTTTTCCCCACTCTATCGCCACAAAAATAAAATTTCGGATATCGGAGAATTCTAAATGTAATCACTCCGGCTCGACAATCTATCTTGGCAAAATTTTCCGCTAACCAATCAATGCCTAAAATTGTCACGACCCCGGAACCCGGGTCGGACGAAAAACACAGCGGAAGCTTGAAAAACCCTTTTATAGATGGATCCCAACTCGAATCCAACGCAAACATCTTTTAAAACAAAGGTGAGCCGGAGACCGAACACCTGGCACGCAAGCCTCCCACGGGAAAGATGGGTAGCTTGGATGCCACACGAAGCTTACAAACGATCTCAAGATATCAATCTTTCCCATTGATACACAGAGATCGATTAAAAGCTAAGGTTCGGACTCGTTTTAGAATTTAAAAATGTGAAAACGACACAAATTCGCAAATCCCGGCTCAACCTGTATTTTTCTAAGGAATTTGGAAGTGTCACATATCTTAGATATATGCATATTCATCATATAAATCATCGAAAACGAAATAAAAAACTGTTTAAAACGTTTTTGAAAATCCTTAAAACAGAACTTTTTATCGGTCGACCGACCGAATGTTTCGGTCGACCGATAGTTCATCCCATCGAGTTTACCATTGAAAATAATGTTTCGGTCGACCGATAAGACCTGCGGTCGACCGATAATCTCAGAAATTTCAGAAAATAGTTTTAGGAATGAATTACAATCACCCTCGATTTCCGTAATTCAATTCCAACAGGAAAAATATGTTTGTACACACTTGTATAACAACTAAATACACATGTACAAACTTTCAACAAAAATATAAAAGCATATTTCAACTCAAACATGCTAAGCATAAGATATAAAAGCATACATGTCACCCAAAATCTCTAAGCTAACAAGTTATGCCATTTCTTGCATTAAGTTAGCATGATATACCAACCCAACGCGGTTAGTCCCTTTTTTTTATGTTCGTTTCAGAACTCGAAACCCAACTAGGCCAGTTCGAAGGTCTTGACAACAACTCGTGCACAGCTGATACATCAACACCCAACAGTGGAGGCGATCCCAGAGCGCTAACAGGGAGATACTCGATAACACCCAACTCAGTGTCCATCGAGCCTCGCACTCATAGCAATACCAATACGGCCAAGGAAATGAGAGATAGACCTGACCTCTCTAGAGGCATAGACTACCTAAGCCCTGAGTTCATTGCTTAGACAAACCTAGCGTCCTGCCGAAGCTCAGCTAGGGTACGTCATAGCACACTACTCATAGTAGCTAAGGAAAACATTTTAATTCTTTTATTAACACCCACATAACTATTTAAGCCAACTCGCTAATAGTCTCTAGGATGTCAATAACCTGGCAATGAGTCATACACATCAATCCGCCTTTTGAGTAAGCTATGCAACTTCATAAACTACTCAAATATGGATAGAAATTAAGCATGAGTTAATATATAACACCTCATATGAACACATATATGAAACATCTATTCAAAGTGTCAACACGGTGTAATCATAGCATTAGCATGATATAAACAACTAATACAACATGCTAATATGTGAATCCAAAAAAAATCAACATACACAAGGCAAGCTAGGGCAACCTCCCACAACCAAGCATATATGTAATACAATAAACATGTTCTTAGCATATACATGCATCAACTCACACATGTAGCACTAAACATGAATAAAAGATCATTTTGTGCGACCCGCTCACCTCGACCTAACTTTATACCCGCAGCCCGGCACGTCCCTCTCGTTGCAAATGCCAACAAGAAGCCGCCTACGCGTAGGAGAAGGTCGGGAGAGGCAAGAATCGAGATTGGATCGACGAACAACCACTCTAAGCTCACCCTAGGGCTTAGGAATTTAAGGTGGGACTCTCTTGGACGAGCTCTGCTGAAAATAAAGGGTAAACACCCAATATAAAGCAGTCCACCGCTTAAGGGGTCAACCCACGTGAATTATCGGTCGACCGGTCATAAGAATCGGTCGACCGAAAAGCTAAGGAAGAGCACAAACAAGGCTAAATCCAAACTTTTCTCGCACGCGTCACTCCGCGCTCTCTAGTGTCACTAAGCACACCTCGCTCGTGGCTATAATGGCACACCAAACGCAAGCAAGTATACAATACAACGAATCATATACAAGCATAAAAGAAAAACAACCATATATATACACATATATCAACACATATACATATATATACAACAAAGGGTCTAAACCAACTCATCTAAACCGCGAACCTCACACTACTCATGAAAAGGTGTATTGTGTTAGTGTTTATGTGCTTTGGCTGATCAAACTTGGACTTTAAAAGACTAGTTAGAGGCCATGTAATGAAGAGGAATATTTATATTGAAGTTCTAATGTGACGCCCGTAACCGGGGGTCGGAAATTTAGGTGGAAATATACAAATGATACGGATGTTATGAGCTAGTACTTCCGAAATACAATACATAACTTCAAATTATTTAAATACATAGCGGAAAACAACTAAAATATATTTTTACATTTTATTGTTCCCCAACTAACTTCTGAACCCCGAATCTCGCTCTACGATCGTCGGCGGTCTTCGCAACAACCTGTTGGAAAAGTTGTATTGTGAGTATATAAAATATACTCAGTGAGTGACCCACCCTGGCAACCCCGCAAGGCAACAACCAGGGCTGCAGTCACACACCAAACAAACAACACAAGCAAGCACAAGTACAATACCAAACTCGTATGCATACTCGAATACCACACACTAGGGCATACATGCATATATATGCAAGTCCGCACTCAATCGCATAAGTTATGTGCTAACATTCCTCAAAGCATACACTTTTATGCGTGCCAAATCCGAATAAAACCAACAAGGGACAAACATAACCAACAAATATGTCCACATAACAAGTAGCAAGCTTACAACTATAATCTACCGACTACTATTTAACAAGCATGTTCTCAACAACCAAGAAACATATTTGGCATATAATAACATCAACCACATCATAAGAATATAAGGTAATAAGATCACCCAAAACCCAAATCCAGTTATGTCGTTATCTTTCTTAAGTCAGCATGGACTAAACTATCAAGCCAGTTAGTTCTCTCATGTTTTATAATTTAACACAACACTTTAGGTACCGCAACACCATGGATCTGGGTCAGACACGGTGCACGTCGCGTCGCACAGTACCCTACAGCGGGGGCGATCCCTTTTGGCCTTGTAGGGAGTTACTTGATCTACTGGCCTTTCCGGAATTGCCGATTCAAGCCTCGCCTGGTCTCGTAGCCGCCACCCTGGCCTCAGGCTGGCCTTAACTACGCCCACCGGTCTCTCTCTCTCTCTCGACAACAAATCTGGGACTCCGGCGCCTACATCGTCCCATTTCGATCCCGATCGATATCCCCTCGACTCGCGGGAGAGGGAACCTAGGCGATGCAGTCCAATGAAAGAGTCCCACAATAAATATTTTTCACTTTGTCAAATCTCATTAGCGCTCACGTTGTCGATGTCTCAAATCACAACAATACTCACATTGGGCACACCAATCGCATAAGTACTAGTGATAGACATATAATGGTTTCCACGCTAAAACATATTCTAAATCCTGATATCACATAAATGAAGAGAGAGTATTTTTCGATACATGCCAAAGCCAAATAACATTTCCACATAAATCTCATTAGCGCTCACGTTGTCAATGTCCACAATCACAACCAAGTGAAAGACATACAATGGTTTCCACGCTAAAAACATAATAGGCACCACATCAAACTAGCATGTATTCATTCTCATATAAACATCATGCTAACCATCTAAGCATGCTCCAAATCAAATATCACATAATATAGGGTCAACCACACATACATGCTAGAAATCACATAATCCATCACAATCCGCGTGCTTTGCATCACAAGCATTTCAAACAACCGAAAAGTAAAACCCTCTCACGGGTACATACAACACATCAAAACAAAGATCAAGTGCGCACCCTTTTACTTGTTCAACTCACGCCTATCCCTAGTCGGCAACTCCGAACAACACGGGAAAGTGAAAGAACACACGAGGGAAACAACGCACATCACAACAATCCGCTCTACTAATGGTATTACTAGAGCAATCGGCTCGCATACCGTCGAAGTAGGTCAATCACGCAGACAACACAAGTCAAAGGTCACATCGCATCTCTACCACAATACAACGAGCGCAGGCGGAGCACACATACGACAATGGGTAGAGACAAGCATACAACGGACATGAAATGCTTGCAAACATATTCTATGAAGAGTATTAATCCAGCAGTCGTGCTTTAATACTCTTCTAAATAAGTCAAAGTCACTACAACAGGTATAACTAGAGCGCAGGCGGCGCTCAAAGTCACTAAGTCAAGTCCCACGCATTCTACATGTCACGATAAAACTTTACTACGTAAATGTAAACATGGCAGTCATGTCCTATTATACAGTCAAACCATAGAAAAGTTGGTCATAATCTACATAACATGTGTCATACCAACTAGCCAAAAGATGTCACATCTACCTAGATGTCCAACAAGTCATAATAAAGCCGAATGTCACTACTACTACGGTATTAGTCCAACTACATGCTAAGGTACTTCAAATACTAGCTCGAATATGTTATCACATTAACACGAGCGGGCATCCATACAATATATTCATCAACAGAACATAATTAAAACCAACATAAACACATAAGTGAGACTGCGGGTTCCTTCACCTACGTCCCGGTCTTACCAAACCGAGACCCAACGGACGGCATGAATCGCCGGAACTCAACCGAAAAAATGACTCTACCAAACACGTTCACGAAGCTGAGGCGAAGCAACGAAACAACCAAGATCGCCGGAAAAGTTCGCCGGAAATGGTCGGCGGCGACTATACAGGCGGTGGCGGTGGTCGGAGCGGTCAGACGACGGAGGAGGCGACGGCGGGCGTGGCTGTCGATCCGGCCAAGGTCGACGCCGTCTTGAGGTGGGAGCGGCCCAAGAATGCGACGGAGATTCGGAGTTTCCTTGGTTTGGCCGGTTACTACCGTAGATTTATAGATAACTTCGCTAGATTGGCGAGTCCTTTGACCAAATTAATGAGGAAAGCGGTTAGATTTGAATGGAATGATGCGTGTGAGCAGTGTTTCCAAGAGTTGAAGCGCAGAATGACTACCGCACCGGTGTTGGCATTGCCAGATGATCAGGGTGGTTTCGTAGTGTACAGTGACGCTTCATTGATCGGTTTAGGCTGTGTGCTGATGCAACGTTGTAGAGTTATCGCGTATGGTTCTAGGCAATTGAAACCCATGAGGGTAATTATCATGTTCATGACTTAGAGTTGGCCGCGGTTATCTTTGCCTTGAAATTATGGAGGCACTACCTTTATGGGGAGGATTTCGAGATTTACACCTATCACAAGAGTCTGCAGTACATATTCTCCCAGAAGGAGCTGAATTTGCAGCAGAGGCGTTGGATAGAGTACCTGAAGGACTTCAAGTGCCGTATACTCTATCATCCTAGAAAGGCAAACGTCGTAGCCGACGCTCTTAGCCGGAAGAGCTCTACGCGCCTTGACGGATTATCATGTTGGAGTGGGACATAGCGGAGCAGTTCATCACCTCGGTTTGCGAGTCACTGAGCATGCACCAGGTGTTCTGTATGCTACATACAGCGTCGAGTCGGAGTTACTTCGGAGGTTGAGGTCGGCACAGCTGGGTGACGCTGCATTACAGGAGATACGAGCGCGCCTTGAGTCCGAAGGTGTAGCAGATTACGATAATGGGGCAGATGACATTATCCGCTACCGACATAGGATGTATGTACCGACAGACGCTGAGTTACGACAGCAGATTTTATCGGAGGCACACAATAGCAGATTGTCCGTTCATTCCGGTGTCACGAAGATGTACAGAAATTTGATGTTGCAGTTTTGGTGGCCTGATATAAAGAGGGACGTTCGAGATTATGTAGCACGGTGTGTTGTTTGTCAGAAGGTTAAGGCCGAGCATCTAAGACCTGGCGGATACTTACAGCCGTTAGAGATCCCGACTTGGAAGTGGAAGGACATCACCATGGACTTTATTCAGGGTTTGCCGCGGACGAGGCCCGGGTTCGACGCTTATTTGGGTAGTGGTGGATTGACTGACAAAGACCGCACATTTCATTCCGATTAGGAGCACCTACACACCTGATAGGTTAGCTCGAGCATTTATAGCGGAGATCGTCAGACTCCATGGCGTACCGTTGAGTATAGTATCGGACCGTGAACCTCGGTTTACTTCACCTTTCTGGAGAACCTTCCAGTAGCAGATGGGTACAGATTTGAGGTTCAGCACCGCGTATCACCCACAGACTGATGGGCAGTCCGAGAGGACGATCCAGACCTTGGAGGACATGTTACGGGACTGCGTACTGGACTTTGGCGGCAGTTGGGACGATCACCTATCTTTGGTTGAGTTTGCCTACAACAACAGTTATCACAGAGTATTGGTATGGCACCGCACGAGGCCTTGTATTGCAAACGGTGTCGTACTCCCTTATTCTGGGACGGAGTGGTTGATCCTGCTACTGTGAGCACTGACGTGGTTGAGGAAGCTAACCAGAAGATTCAGGTGATCCGTCAGCGATTGGAGACTGTTCAGTTCCGCCAGAAGTCATACGCGGGTAGGCGCCGACGAGAACTAGAGTTCAAGGTGGGAAACTTTGTGTATCTGAAAGTTTCGCCATTGAAGGGAGTGCAGCGGTTTGGTATGAAAGGAAAGTTGAGCCCCAGATTTATTGGACCGTTTCGGATTTCAGAGCGGATTGGCAGTGCAGCGTATAGACTAGAGCTTCTAGAGTCGTTGTCGCATGTGCATGATGTCTTTCATGTCTCTATGTTACGAAAATGTTTGGGCGATACTTCAGTGGTTACAGCACCGTCAGCACTTTCAGTACAGTCAGACCTTTCTAATCCGGAGCAGCCTGTACAGATTCTTGATAGAAAGGATAAGGTCCTTTGGCGAAATCAGAGATTCGAGGAGGCCACTTGGGAACCGGAAGCGGATATGCGTGCTCGCTTCCCTCACTTATTTGATTCGGGACCGAATTTATTAAGTGGGGACGGGATGTGAGGTCCGTGTTTGTTTTTGTTTTGGTTTTGAGTTTATGTGCATGCTTGGTTATGTATGCGAATTTCGGCGTGCGACCTTAGTTTTCGCGTGCGTAGTGTTTTACGTGTGTGACAGCGTCTAGGACGGGCTGGACTAGTGGGGACGTCGATGTGAGGGCGCGTTCGGGTCGAGTCCGACCGAGTGCTGAAAATCTATCTGTTTTTGCCAGATTCAGGAACTTTCGTCGACCGTCGGAAGCAGGTGAGAGTTGGTGAGGGCTATTTTTTAGTGTTGTTTGGGGGTTTTTTTTTCTCACTTCACCCGAGCTGAGAGTTGCTGGAGCCCTAGGTGAGTTCCCCTAGGAGATCATCTCCCTTTTCTTTGATTTTCTTCAAATTAAACTTGATTTCCTCACTCTCCCGGTTCTCCTCTACGCGTAGACAATCGTTTTCTTGCGTTTCCGGTGGAGCGACTGCGGTGAGGGCCTGCCTGGTTTTTGAATTCGAGGTGAGCGGTTTGCACCGAGTGTGTATGTGGTATGCTTGGTGTGCTAGCATATTTGTGGTGTAAACTATGTGCTTAATTTGTCATGTTTATGCTAATTATGCTTAACCGGGTTATAAACCCTAGTTGGATGAATGGTTGGTTATGAGATCATGTTTATATGTTATATGATGCTGCAATTGTGATTGATGGTATGCTAACCATGTGAATGACACTTCATGATTAAGTGCATGTGATATAGCCAATGTTATGAACATTGTGTGGATGCTATTATGTGATGTTAAAGCTCATGCTAAATGTAGTGTGACAATATGATTATGCGCGAATGTAGAGTAAAGGACGCTAGAGACATTCGATATATGTGTGACCTGGCTTAAATCCAAAAAGCGGATACGCTTGTATGCCTTGAGATGTGAAATCGAGTGGGGTAAATTTAAACCTTGGTGACACTCGTAAGACTTGGCGTGCTTTGCCTATTGGGCTTGTGAATGTTCGAAATTGGGTCGTTGAACCTTCGGGTTACGTAGCCTTGAACGGTTTGAAAGGACACCGGGAGGGCCTAGGGCTCGGGGACTAGGAGACGATTGGACCAATTAGAACATAAACATAATTTGAATGATGCCCTCTATGGAGGCGGTGAACGCGGTTTGGAGTCGCTCATTGGCCGGGCGGCGGCTGCGAGTGGCGAGGCTCCGGTTGCATAACGCTGTAAAGAGTCCGAGTAGCCCCATTTGCGCTGTGGGGTCCACCGTAGGGTTCTGTAGTCGCGTGGAATGCCCGGCGGCACGTACCAGGACCTGGTAGCGTGGCGGATAAAGAGCTCACATTGAGAGGACTATGGCTCGGGTTGTGAAAGATGGGTATAGGTTCCCGTCGATCCCGGGAGACAGTCGCTAATGTGGGTCCCGCTCTACCAGAACGAAAATATGAGAGGAGTGACCTTGATTTGGGGTTAGTGGATACACGCTGAAACATAACTAATAAAGCTATGCATAATTAAGTTAAATTGGGTGGTACCTTAGGCCACGATTGCAAGAACCTTGGATGCGTATGTGATTTGATGACTTGCGTCTATTGTATGTGTTTTGCTTTGATGTTGTGGCTTGTGGTGTCCCGCAATTGGTGCTTCCGAGGAGACGCCGATGCGTCCGCTCGCTGTGTCTTTTTGACTCATGCTCTTGTTTGCCTTCTTTTCAGATCCGTGCTTCGAAGGGAAAAGAGCTAGCGTAGGCGGATAAGCTGTGAGAGTCTTGGGTTATAACATAGAAGGTATACTATTTGGGATGGGTTAAGGTGTAGTTTTCACCTTGTTGTATATGTTAGTCCTTATTTGTAAAGTTATATCTTTAAGTAAATGGAAGCATGTAACCTACATTGGTTATGTGTTTGTTATTTCGGAAATGCTTTTAGAGGGTAAACTCGAGAAATGTTCGGAGTTTTAGCTTTTAAAAGTTTACGTTTGTATAAACAATGGTTTTATAATGAAATGAGGATTTCATGCCAAAGTGTATTTGATTTTCCATACTCGTTTCTTTTGCTACTAGCATGTGTATCTATGAAGTGAAAAACACTTTCAATCAAGAAATTTGATGTTTGAATGGTTTGGATGAAAATGACTTGGAGTACTTTAGTTTTTCCGTATTTTCGGTTGGAGTTGAGTTTAGGCCGCTACTCGTAGTCTCGTAAGTATTTTGGGCGAGCGGGAGAACGTTCGCATGTATCTATAGTTGATATACGAGGGCGCACGGTGGTCTCTCGCTGTCCAGTGAGAATACAGAATTCGAGACCGCGAGAAGTGAGCCATTTCAAATCTGTTTCTGCAGTTTCTGATATTTTCGGTCAACCGAATATGTTCTGTAGTCGACCGATAATTTAAATTTTGCTTTACCGCTGGTTCGTAAGAACTTTCGTCGACCGATAATGTGGACCGGTCGACCGGAAATAGCCTCTGGAATATGAATTTCAAAACCGAATTAAATGAGTTTTGATTTAAGTTTTGGGTGTTTATTTGGGTTTAATGGACATATCTAAGATATGTGGCACTTCCCAAAAGTTTGTAAAAATACAGATTGAGCCGGAATTTACAAATTTGTATCGAAAGTTTTCCGTAAAAATGTTTTGACGTTTCGGACCCTAGGTTGCTATGGATTTTCTTATATCAATGGAGGAGATTGATACATTAGGATCTGTAGCAAGTTTTGCCGGACCTCGCGGTGAAGTTCACCTCCTCCGTGAACGGCACCCGGGCTCGAAAGTCTAAAACTCGGCTCAAGCTTCTTCAAGCATTTTAAAATGATTCTTAAGCATTCCCAAACTTGTTTTTAAGAGTTAAATTGTATGCTTCGACCCGCCGAAGCTCCTTTGGTTTCCGCTGCGTATTTTTGGGCTTTCGGCGGATCGTCCCAAATGTCTCTCCTCCCCCTCCCGGTCGCGGCCGCGCCCCGGGGGCGCGGGTTGCGACAAAACCAAATACATCCCTCGATCAAACTCGAAACAACAAAACCAATTCAAATTTCGAATAAATTCGATTTAAAACAAATATTAACTTACGAAAATCCGAAACCTTATATTCCTCCCCACTTAAGGGATTTGGTCCTCCAAATCCAAACCAATACGCCCTACGCGCAAAGCTAAAACACAACGGAAGAAAAACTCGTCAAAACCGAAACACATGAACCCAAAGACAGCAGGAGTACTCGAAATTGATTTAACGTCAGAAATCACCGAAAATTTTGCCAATGTCTCCCCTGTATTCTCTAGGGTCCCAAAACTAAATTACATCTAACGAGCTATATGCTCGGAAACATCTACAAAAGAAAATAAAAAAGGGCCACACGCCCCACAATACAGATACAAAGGGCTACCTGCCCACCAGAAACAGAAATAAAGGGCTACCTGCCCACCAGAAACATAAACAAGGGCTACCTGCCCACCAAAGAAAAGAATAACTCACCTCAACCAGGTTTTTATCCTTCCACAAATCTTTCCAGAGTGTCTAACCAAACACCTGCTCCAAACGAATCTCAATAACAATTTCAAAGTAACATTTTCAAATCATTAAAGCAAACGAGAATTTCAACGAAATCGTAACTCAACCATTTCATTCCAAACAAATCCAACTTAAAACTCATACAAGCCCAAGAAACTTGGAAATTCAAAGTAGCTGATCGTAACACTTATGAAATGGTTCAAAACAACAATACTTAAGAATAATTCCCAGTTTCGAACTCAAAATTTCAAATAACCAATTCCTTTCAAGAACTTAAGCTTTTAGAACGAGCTCTTTAGAATACTTCTTAAGTAAAGGAAATCAAGAAAGATAAATCATTTCCAAAGGAATATATCCAAACAACTTCGAGCAAAGGTTCCTTGACAAACGTCTGTGCAAGAGACAAACTTTGTCACCGGAATCCCGTATATGCTCACAGAACCATCGCAACCAATCTCTTGCATTGGTTAGCGCCGTTCTATGGACATCTACAGCTCAAGCCAAATCAAACTGAAAACAAATAGTTTCCAAACAAATCTATTAGGCAACATTAATCTGAAAATGTTTTCTTTGACAAGAACAACCAAAATGGGGGTAGAGCTTTTCATAAAATCCCACTTATGAAGTGATCCAAATTCCACATAATCTGCACCCACAAAGTATCCAGAGGTCTTTCCAGACTTAAGGCGTCCATGTATCTCTTGTTAGACAGTGTCGTCCTACTGTACCGCCCTTAGCCCCAGAAGCAATTCTAACTCAAGTTAATATCAATATGTGGCGAAGAGTACCTCCTGGCTCACGCTCAAATGTGCGCAAACTCAGGTGGCTGAACTACTCCGCCAAGTCCCACTCCAACATAAATAATCCGACGAGACGAGTTAGAGATCTTCCGACTAAGTGCGTCAGCCACGACAGTTGTCTTCCCAAGACGATAGAGGATACGACACTTAAAGTTTTTCAAGAATTCAATCCATTGTCTCAGCAAAGGTGCAACTCCTTCTAAAGAAAATTATACTATAGGCTCCACATTACAATTTCATTAAAAATCCACGAGTAAAACTCGAATCAAATCCGAATACATCAAACTCGTGAATACCATATCATCGAAATCTTCAAAATACCAAGCTCATACACATTAGTGGAAGCAACAAAATACATCATATCGGTGTTATGCAAGCTTCTCACAAGAACAGTTTCGGAGAGCACCTTGCCTTCAACCACCAACATCCAAACACAAACCGAAATGACACACGCAGCGTATGACTCAATTCAATAGCAAAATCCAATGCCATATATCACCTTACAGAAACATAATACGAAGGAAAGAGGTTTGAAGTGAAATTTATTTAGAGAAAATTGTGTTTAGAAAACAAGGATCGAGCCGTAGTAAGGACTTTCCGCTTCAAGACAAACACACGCGAGAGAGGCGGTTTCATTCCAAACTCGAACTCAAATTGCTAAAGATTCTAGTGCATCAATCTCTCTCATCGATACATTGCCCTCCGTAACAATCTAAGATCAAAAATCTTTTAAAAATCGTAAAATTTGTTCACAATCATGTTATCAAATATCGGCTCAATCTACCATCTGTGACACCCCGTAACCGGGGGTCGAAAATTTAGGTGAAAATAAACAAATGATACGGGTGTTATGAGCTAGTACTTCCAAAATACAATACATAACTTCAAATTATTTAAATACATAGCGGAAAAAAACTAAAATATATTTTTACATTTTCTTGTTCCCCAACTAACTTCTGAACCCCGAATCTCGCTCAACGATCGGCGGCGGTCCTCACAACAACCTGCGGGAAAAGTAGTATCGTGAGTATATAAAATATACTCAGTGATTGACTCACCCCGGCAACCCCGCAAGGCAACGGCCAGGGCTGCAGTGTTACGACCCGCGAGCCGAGGGCCGCGACGGAGGGAAATAATTTTTCGCAAAGGAATAAAAATTCGAAATAAATAGTTTTGCGGAAGCTTAAACAACCAAGGAGTTCATTTCAAATCTCCAAAATCAAATAAGAAAGAGCCGCAACCTGGACATTCAGTCCGAGACGAGAACCCGCGGGGGAGGCGGTTCGGTCTCAGACCAAGCCCAGTTTGCATAGGATACTAAGGTATCAATCTCCCAAGATGACGCCAGAGGATCCTAAGCAATCTAAGGCCCAAACTTCTTTAAAAACTTAACGAAAATGCACTTTAAAACTATGCTTTCGAAATACCGGCTCGACCTGTATTTTTCCAAAAGTTTTGGGACTGTGAAACCTTTAGTTAGTAATTATAAGAACCCCTCAAAACATCGAAATCAAATTCGGAAGCCGAATACGAAAATTTTGACGATGAATTCCAGAGCTACTTTCGGTCGACCGGATTGCTTTATCCGTCGACCGGAAATCGACCAGAAACGAGAAATAGAATAGCTACAGGTTTCGGTCGACCGATCAAATATTTCGGTCGACCGATACCTGCAGAGTCTGCATAAACAGATTTGCAGCAACCAAAATCCTCAACACCCCATTTTCTTAAACATTTTTCTAAATCATTTAAACACCATATATTCACTTACATATATGACCAAAATACACATACATGTATCGATTTCCGACCAAAAGCGCGTCCAATCCTCATCAAACAAAACATTTTTCGAAACATCGAAAATACGAACTTTAAGAACTCAAGTAGCGAAATTTTGATTAAACCACATTTTCATTCATTCGTAATTGTCACAAGTACTCTAATAACCATATACACATGTGACAAGATACAAACTCCAAATCGGAGATTCCTTTACACCAAAGTATAACATAGATATTCATTTACATCGCAAACTTAAAATATACAACCTTTAGAGATTTAAACCTTCTCAACTAAGATTACAATTCTAAAGGGTTTACAAACCACTCAAAAATATCAAAATATAAGTTAGTGCTTCCAAAAGTTAATTCTTTACATGTTTACGCTAAACAACTACAAGTTATGTAAGATTGATACCCTACCCAAAATATACCTTCCCAAAGTCTTTCCGAGCACCTCTCACCAAAACACATCCAAACCACAACACAAGCCAAACAAATACTAAGTAAAACATTGCCATAGCCAATAACATCATCATGTAAATATCGCAATCCCATACTAAACAAATTATTCTTTACTTTCTTATGTTTAGGCCCCCGGGTTTTTTGGCTTGAACCTTTTAAAATTCCCTTCCCACCCCGTTAGTCCTTTCTCATTTGCAACGCAACACACCCTTTTGGTACCGCAGCACCAAGGATCTGGGTCAAACACGGTGCACATCGCGTCCCCACAGTACCTACAGTGGGGGCGATCCCTTTTGGGCCTTAAGGGAGTTTACTTGATATACCGGCCTTTCGGAACTTCCGATTTAAGCCCTCGCCTGGTCTTGTAGCCGCACCCCTGGCCCGGGCTGGCCTTAACTACGCCCACCGGTCCTCTTCTCGAGACAACTAATCTAGGACTCCGGCGCCCAACATCGTCCCATTTCGATCCCGGTCGATATCCACACGACTATCACGGGAGAGCGAACATGGGCGATAGTCCAAACGAAAGAGCCCCACCAAAAATATTTTCACTTAATCAAGTCCCTCATTAAAGCGCTCACCAGTTGTCAATGGTCTCTAATCACAACAATACTCACATTGGGGCACCCAATCGCATAAAAAGTACTAGTGGATAGACCATACAACGGTTTCCACGCATGTCCAAATTTCCAAAACCAACCATATCCATCATATGCAATAATATCCAACATTTTCGTAAAATAAGAAGGTGCTCCCACCCGATGTCCAAACCACATGTTTAAACGATAATATGATTATAAGTACCAAATCACACTAGCAAGTTGTAATAACACATTACCATCATGCTAGCATCACAACATGCTCATATACCACATATAACAAAATCTAGGGTTTCCACCAAAATTTTCAAATATCTTATAATCATGCTTGTAGCACATAAATCATCTCAATAGCATACACCAACACCACAATCACATACAAGCAAGAGGTGCAAACCAATCACCTCGAGGGCTCGGCAGAAAATTCGCAAGAACACGACCCACCGCAAACCGAAAAACGCCCGGGAGAGAACTAGGTCAAGAAGAGCCAAAAGAGTGAGGGAGAGAGAGATAGGATGATCAAACACCCAAGAATCAAAGGAGAAGGTGATGGGAACTCACCTAGGTCAGGAATAGGGCTCCAGGTAGGGAGATGGTGAGAAATGGTGAAGGGGTAAACAATAAACTCAAGATCCGAACTTATCCACGGGCTGCACGCAACTTTCGGTCGACTTGAACATGAAATCGGTCGACCGAAAGTGCTCTGCACAGCAGAAATCCGGTCAAAACAAACACACAACCCCGACACGCACACAACCAAGCACTCCCTCGTGCCCCGGGCGCCGATAAGCGGCCGAAACTTTGTAAACTCGAAGCATGCCTAACGAGGCTCCGAACATCATTTTTGACATCTCCGTTGGATTCGGGACGGTCGAAAACCCCTGGGTACACCCTCGGGGGGCGCGAAAGGCCGGCGGCGCGGGGTCACCAACCACATGACATACCCGCGGCACGCTCGAACACGCATGCACGGGTAACGAAAATATATTCAAACACAAATCACAAACTCCAACATAATTCATAAAACAAAATAAATCCAACCACGAACCTCACAACCCTCCCCACTTAAGGGTTTCGGTCCTCCGAAAAAAACAAGTGAGGGAAACGCGCACGCATGTCTGCCTCCGGTTCCCAGGTAGCTTTTCCTCCCGAAACCCAACCCCCCCTGGAAAAACCCCCTGCCGCCCCAAAAGGAAACTCCCCTTGACCAGAGGAACCGACTTGTTCATCAGGACCTTGTCCTTCCGATCGAGAATACGAACCGGACGCTCCTCAAAAGTGAGATCCTCCTGGATGGGAAGCGACGACGACGAAGTAGCCTAGGATGGGTTGTCCAAGTACTTCCGCAACATCGAAACATGGAAAACGTCATGCACATGCGAAGCCACTCTGGTAAGTCTAATCTGTATGCTGCATTACCAATCCGTTCGGTAATCCTGAAAGGACCGATAAACCTCGGACTCAGCTTACTCTTCATACCAAAGTGTTGTACCCCTTTCAATGGCGACACCCGAAGAAAAACCATGTCATCGACCTGAAACTCTAATGCTCGACGACGTCGATCTGCATATGATTTCTGACGGGATTGTGCGGTCACGAGTCGTTGACAGATCACTTTGATCTTCTGGTTAGCTTTCTCGACAACATCCGTACTCACAGCCCCCCTATCCACCATGCCATCCCAAAATAAGGGTGTACGGCATCGCCTGCCATACAACGCCTCGTGTTTCGCCATGCCGATACTGCTATGGTGGCTGTTGTTGTAGGCTAACTCTACCAGAGATAAGTGTTCGTCCCAACTACCGCTAAAATCCAATGTACACTAGCCCGCAACATATCTTCTAAAGTTTGTATAGTCCGCTCTGACTGCCCATCTGTCTGTGGGTGATACGCTGTGCTAAACCTATGATCGGTACCCATCTGATGCTGAAATGCTCGCCAAAAGTGCGAAGTAAAACGAGGGTCATGGTCAGATACAATACTCAATGGCACACCGTGCAGTCTAACAATCTCCGCTATAAAGATTCGAGCCAACTTCTCAGGTGTAAAGGTGCTCCGAACAGGAATGAAATGCGCGGTCTTTGTCAATCGATCAACTACTACCCATATGGCGTCAAATCCGTGTTTCGTCCTTGGTAGTGCCTGAATAAAATCCATCGTGACATCTTCCCACTTCCACGACGATACCTCTAAATGGCTGAAGGTACAACCTGGTCCTAAGTCGCTCTGCCTTTACCTGCTGACAAGTCAACTATCACTGAGGTCACAATAATTGTTCGGAGCGTACTTTCTTTTAATGCTGGCCAGCCAAAAATGCTGTTCGTAAATTCCGTTTCTATACATCTTAGTTCCTGCACGGATTGGACTTTACAGTCTTACTGCTGTGAGCCTCTGATTAAGATCGTGACTCAGCTCATCGACCTTGTACACATATCCTGCCTTCTGAATCTGATAATAAATCATCGGCACCTACACGATACTCGGATATCTCTTCAGACTCAAGGCGTCCATCGTATCTCCTGTAAGGTGGTGTCGTCCTGCTGTGCCGCCCTCAGCCTCTGAAGTAGCTCCGGCTCGACACGATATGTGGCGAAGAGAACCCCCGGCTCACGCTCAAACGTGCGTATGCCCAGGTGGGTAGACTGCTCCGCCAAGTCCCACTCTCTCAAAGATATTCCAGTTAGCCGAGATGAGCTCTTCCGGCTAAGTGCGTCAGCTACGACTTTCGCCTTCCCAGGGTGATGGAGGATATTGCACTTAAAATCCTTTAAGTTTTCGATCCAACGCCTTTGTCGCAAGTTCAGCTCCTTCTGAGAAAAGATATACTGTAGACTTTTGTGGTCGGAAAATCTCGAATTCTTCCCCGTATAAATAATGTCTCCACAGTTTTACGGCGAAAATCACTGCGGCCAACTCGAGATCATGTATGGGATAATTACCCTCATAGGTTTTCAACTGTCCTAAAGCCATAAGCTATACTCTGCCCCTTTCCCTACATCAAACACACACCTAAGCCGATAAAAGACGCATCACTATATAAACAAACCCACCCTGATCAATCGGGTAAGGCTAGAACGTGGTGGCAGTAGTAACAAGTGTTTCAACCTTCTGAAAAACTTTGCCTCACAGGCATCGTTCCAACTCAAAAACGAACGGCTTTTTCCCGGGTAAGCCTTAGTCCAACGCACTAGCTAAACCTCGCGAAAGCCCCTCAATAAAAACGCCTGGTAATAACAGCCAAACCCAAAAAGCTCGGACTTCCGGCTCACATTCTTTGGTTCGATCCATCGTAGGACGCGTCAACCTTTGCTGGGTTCTACCCGCCACGCCCTCACGAAGAGATTTCGTGTCTCCCAAGAAATCAACTTCATCCAACCAGAAATCACACTTGCCTAAGTTTCACGAACAACTGCCTCTCGGCGAAAGACTTGCATGACTTGCCTCAAATGATCCGCGTGATCCTCCTACTACGGGAATATACAAGGATATCATCTATGAATACACAAAACTGTCTAAGCAGGGTCAAAAAATGGATCCATCATTTCCATGAACGCTGCTGGTGCATTTGTCAACCCAAACGGGCAAATAACAAAGAAAACTCTAAAAGTGACCATACCGAGTACGAAAGGTTGTCTTTGGTACGTCTTCATCTTTAACCCACAACTGGTAATACCCTAACCTCATATCAATTTTCGAAAACACTGAGGCTCCCTGCAACTGATCAAATAAATCATCGATAACGAGCAAAGAATATTTGTTCTTAACCGTAACTTTTGGGGGGGTTTTTAAAAAAAAGGGCCTGCCTTAAAAAATTAATTCTATAGACATCCTCAAACTCACATCTTTCTTCTTTACAAATAGAACCGGCGCACCCCAAGGTGATACGCTCGGTCGGATGAAACCTTGTCTAACAACTCTTCAATTTGAGCCTTAAGCTCGGCTAACTCCGTGGTAGCCATTCGATAAGGTGCCCTGGATATCGGGGTCGCTCTAGGTACCAACTCAATCTGAAACTCTGTCTCACGAACAGGAGGTAATCCGGGTAATTCTTCCGAAAAAACGTCAGAAAATTCATTAACAATGGAAATACTATTCAGTTCGTCGGTCTCCAACGATGGGTTTATCAAATATGCCAAATATCATGCACAACCCTGCCCAAGCATTTTGCATGCCTTCATTTCACTGATAAAAAGAATTCCTACCCCAAAATCGTCACCACAAAATTTGAATTTTGGTATATGCGGTATTTTAAAAGAAATGATTTTGGTTCGGCAATCTATCTTAG
>MJHO01000533.1:0-16351 GCA_002076135.1 Xerophyta viscosa | reverse complement strand
GCGGACACTGATATTTGAAATGCCCTTCTCATGGCAGTGAAAGCACTCGATCTCTGACATCGGTCTCGGCTGCCTACCCTCCCCACTTGAAGACAGTTTCGGGTATCGGCAGAGACGCCAAACTTCCTCTTCTTTGGCACGAACTTCCTTTTCCCTTCGGATATTCTGGGCACTCTCTCCGGATTTCTCACGGGGCCCAGTCGGCCTCAAGTGTTCTGCAACCCTCTCCAGAGGTCTGATGGACCGTGGCGTACTCCTTCCTGCCTACTACTGATTATATCCCATTTCAAACCATTTCGAAATTTGCTCGCCATACGCAACTTGTCAGCACGAAGATGCGGGACATATCTCGATAACGCCATAAACTTGGCATGATATTCCCAGACGGACATACCACCCTGCTTCAGCCTCTCAAACTCCTCCTCCTTCGTCCTTTTCACGGACTCCGGAACATACTGTCGGTTGAACAACACTAGGAAATCGGCCCATGAACCAAATTGTCCAATCCGATCCTCCACACTCTTCCACCAATACCAAAAAGAGTAAGGTCTTGAGTGCTACGTTATGCTTTTGTTTGCCACGAAAGATTATTAAAATCTTTGGTAGGTCTTTTGGTAGACGTTAAAGACTTATATTTGATTTTTCGAGTAGTTTCATAAGAACCCATAGATATTTCTCTTGAGTGGAAAAAGGCAGTGTGATGAGATCATTATAGGAGAAAAGCCAATTTAGTGCACAACAAGTGACTTGAGCGAAAATCCACGTGAGGGAGTGAAGTGATGCCTTTTTTGTTTTTTTTTGTGTGTGAACTAACGATATTTCTTGCAGCCAATATGTCACTTCATTATTGCTACAAAACTTCTGGAGACACTATGGAGCGTAAGCCTTACCTTTATCTAGAAGATCACATGATTGAAATGCAGAGTTTGGTGGAGTCAGTATTTGAGCACATGCACGTACTGTTAGATCGGATAGAGAGAAGATGCACATGGCAGCGTAAAAGGAACCATACATACTAGAGCGGGAAATATGTCAACGTCAGGCATCAAAAGTTGAAGATGTCAAGCATTATGGGAGCAGAAATTTCTTCTCTAGCAATAACAACAGAGGTATTGCAGAGAAAAAGGAGAAAATCTTTACAGAGATCGAAGCTATAGTAGAGATAGAGATGACGAACAAGATTATGACTCGTTCCGTGGCAATTGGTGTCACGTGCAGACTAAGAGAGTTAGGAAATGGGAAGCGCTAATTTATTCGAGTCGCGCGAATGTAAGGTGGACATGTCACACAGAGTTGGGACCAACTTAAGAGGAAGGGTCGCGCTACACAACAACCTGACTCAAGTTCAGTTTGGGAAGCATACTTAGCACTAAAGAAAGAAAAGGAGAGAAAAGAGAAAAAAAATAAAGTGAGTGAGAGAATAAAGAAAAGTGAAAAAGAAAGAGAGTTAGAAAAAGAGAGGGATAATAGAGCAAAAGAATAAGAGTTAGAAAGTGATGACAGCGAGAATGAAGGAAAAGAGTTAAAAAAAAAAAGAGAGAGTGTGTGAAAAAGAAAGTGATGAGATAAAAGAAGATAGAAGAGAAAACTACTATGAGAAAATGACTGCTAACCATCTTTCTAGTTGTTTGTCTAGCTCTAATTATCTATTTAGGAAATTGATGCTACTTCTCCCTAAGAGATTCCATACAGTCAATCACTTAGGAGTGAGCAACGACACGAATCTAGTATGCATCTGAAGGAAACAAAGAAATTACATGATAATGAGTTAATGGAACAAATTTGCACTACTTAAGTGATTTTGGCTCCTAGGAAGGAAGAGACAAGGTAAGTGAGCAATAATTGGCGAGCAATTGACACGTTAATGGTAAACTTTCCACATCCTGTTGCTCCGTTAGAAAGTATGTTACTACTTCATCATGTTAATTACTTAGATAACATGTTATATCATTAAACTGCTTTTCGCATAAACAACATGTTGAATGAATCACTTTGTTATTATATTGATCAAATGTTTAGCATATTGCACCATTGTCATAATATTTACTTGGATAACATTATATTTGGTTGGCATTATGTGTATGAATTTTCTAAAATAGATTTAAGGATTATGTATCTTTATATAGGAATGAAAAATGACATCAGTTGGTAAAGTAAGTTTAAAAACAAGTATCATTTGGATGAGTGGATGTTTATGCCGTTTTGGTTAAAACATGCGACAAGTTCTTTCATGCGACTAATGAACCATGCTTTACAATCATTCACATGTAATTTTGTTATTCATGAAATTCACTTATTAATCATATTATGATGACAGTTTTTGAATTACTAACCTAAAAATGAATACCGTTTGCACGAAAAAGTTTGTGCCTTTTATTTTTGTCATAAGTGCACCAGGATTACAGGTTGAAGCAAGGGACTACACGTTGCAAGCAAACCCGAGCACTATGAGTTTAGGTAAATGTCTAGGTACAGTACTCGGGCATGGAGGAAGGCCAAAATGCAAATGACATTCAAAAGCTCAATGGGTGAGCCCAAAACTACCCTACTCACAATAAGGTATCACATGCATTGGTTCAAACAAAAGAAACATGACAACGCAATTTTGGGCCTAAGGAATTCATGATCCGTAAATTTTGGCGACACTTAAAAATCGACACAAGTCGAGCACGAGACGTGAACATTGGAAGACAAGATGCGACATAGATAGGACGATGAAGCAAAATGTAAAATATTCTAATCGGGGTCGCCATAGGCTAAGTTTTCAACCCCTGAGATTGGGCGTACCTTAGAGAAGAAAGATTTTTGGCACTAAGGCATTCTAGCTCGCATCACAAAGACTAAGGATGATGTGATTCGGGGCTCCTCGAATTCGAACTCGACTTGCTCCGATTCAGTTGTTGCTCCAATCCTTCGATTTGATTGTCGAAGGTTCCCAAGACTTGTAGAATCAGGCTAAACTCCTACTTTGACTAATCTACTCTACAGATAACTCCCGTGGGATAGTTCCTCGACCATTGCCTATAAGGAGACAAGAACCTTCGGAATACGCCGGCACCTAGACCCGTTGCCTATAGAGAGAGGCAAGAACCGTCGGTATACGCCTTGGACGCCACAATCGACTGCGCGGAAGTTCGATTGATAAGTCCGGTAGTGGACGCCACGGATCTCTCCGATAAGTCTAGAGTTTAAAGAACAAAAAGAGATTGTCGTAAACTCACAATAATGACATACCAAAGTTGATTTGCTATTGCAGCCCCAAAGGGGTATTTATAGAGTACATAAGGAGGTGTAGAAGATGGCGACCGGCCTAACCCAAATAGTCTTGGCCGAAATTCTTTCCTAAATTCCTAGAAAAAATCAAATCTTTAGGGAAAATCTAATCACGTCCTAATTACATTAGGTATGGCCGAAATTTCCTTAAAGAGGAAATATAGGAAACCTAGAAAATCTTGGAAACTAGGAAATCTAGGAAAATAAGATCTAGGGAAGCACATGTGGCCGGCCCTAGGATCTTCTTAACCGAATTAAGGATATTTCGGCTATAAAATAGCTTAATCAAATTGAGAATATCTCTCAAAATATCCTCTTGGCCGAGATGTGCCGTAGCTCTAACTTGAACCGCAGTTAGGCTCTAAGATTTGGATCATCATGACATGATTATGTTATTTGGGCTTGATCTTGCTTTCCTTGGTCCAAAGTCCTTGAATAAATCCATGAAGTGATTCTTTAAATCTTCTAGCTCGAGCCTTTGTGATAGGTCCAACTGGAACTTGAAATGCAATCCAAGCTTGATGATTTTTCTAGAGAGAATGATGCATTGAAAAATGAAAATACTAGTTTGAAAGAAAAATGTGATGATTTGAATACATCTCTTGCAAGATTTGTTGGTGGTAGAGAATGTTTAAATGCTATGCTTGGGGTCCAAAAGGCCTCCTTTAGGAAAGAAGGTGTGGGATCTATTCCATCTTCGGGATCCCACGCCTTCTTAGGTGACAAAAAGCACCTATGACCTTGAAATGTCATATTTATCATTGTTGTTAGTATAGAAAAAATGCACATAGACTACATACTACATGGTCTCCAATGAAAGATACTAAATGTTTCACTAATAATAAAGGACCCAAAAGAGTTTGGGTACCTAGGAAAAAATCATGAGATTTTCTTTCTTGTAGATATGCTTTGAAGCTAAAATGAGCAAATGGTATATAGATAGTGGATGCTAAAGGCATATGACGGGAGACAAAGCATAATTTAGTTCCCTAAAATCCAAATATGGAGGACTTGTCACTTTTGGAGATAATGGGAAAGGAAAAATCATTGGTATTGGTAAGATTGGTAATGTCCCCTCTAACTCTATTGATCATGTGTTATGTGTATAAGGACTTAAACATGATTCTTTTGAAGCATTAAGTCAACTTGTGACAAAGGCTATAAGGTTGTGTTTTGAGTCAACTCATTGTGTGGTTGTGGAATCATCCACAAATGTTGTTAAATTCATTGGACAACGACAAGAAAATGTTTATGTTACATATCTAGACGAACTACTTGACAATAACATTTGCCTTGTTGCAAGTCAAAATGAAGATAGTTGGATGTGGGCGGTAGAAAGACTAGGTCATGCAAGTATGAGTGTCCATTACAAAATTAATGAAGTATGATCTAGTTAAAGGTTTGCCCAAGATGAACTTTGAAAAAGACAAAACATGTGATGCATGTATTAAGGGCAAGCAAACTAGAGAATCCTTCAAATCAAAAGATGAAGTATTCACCTCTAGGCTACTACAACTATTACATCTTGATTTATTTGGTCCAACTCAAACCACTAGCTTAGGAGGTAAGCATTATGGTTTTGTAATTGTAGATGATTACTCTAGATATACTTGGGTACTTTTTCTTGCACATAAAAATGAAGCTATAGACGCTTTCATCAGTCTTTGTAAGAAAATTCAAAACGAAAAAGGTTATACTTTTTCTAGCATTGGAAGTGACCACGATAAGGAATTTGAAAACTATGATTTTGGTGAGTTTTGTAATAAACATGGTTTCACTCATACCTTTTCGGCTCCAAGAACCCCCCAACAATATTGGGTAGCCGAAAGGAAGAATAGAGTACTTGTGGAAATGGAAAGAACCATGTTAGGTGAACAAAATTTACCAAAGTATTTTTCGGCCGAAGCCGTTAACACCACTTGCTATATTATAAATAGAGAATGATTAGGCCCATCCTCAAGAAAACTCTATTTGAGCTCTATAACGGGAGGAAGCCTAACATTGCCTACTTCAAGCCATTTGGTTGTAAATGCTACTTCTTAAATAATGGTAAAGGCAATCTTGATAAATTTGATGCAAAAAGTGATGAAGGAATATTTTTGGGATACTCCAGTACCTCTAAGGCTTATCGAGTTTTTAATAGAAGAACTCTTATACCAAAAGAGTCTATACATGTGGTATTTGATGAATCTAACCCCCCTCAAAATAAGTGTATAGATGTTGGTGATAAAGAGACCATCTCTAGGGAAATGAGTCATACAAACATTCATGATAAAGGAAATGAAGTCATAATCGAGGATCATGAAGATCAACCATTGGAAGATCTACCAAAAGACATGATGATCTACCAATGAGACATGACGATCTACCAAAAGAGTGGAGATACATCACGCATCATCCAAAAGATCTTATTATAGGTGATCCAAGTCAATGGGTAACAACTAGGTCCTCTACTAAAAACATTTGTGCTAACTTAGCTTTTCTTTCACAAATTGAAATCAAAAACTTTAATGAGGCTCAAAATGATGAAAGTTGGATACTTGACATGCAAGAGGAACTAAATCAATTTGAGCGCAATAAAGTTTGGGAGTTAGTTCCTAGACCTTGTGATCACTCCATAATTGGCACAAAATGGGTCTTTAGGAACAAACTAGATGAATCCAGTGTCGTGGTTAGAAACAAAGCTAGACTAGTGGCTTAAGGTTTCAATCAAGAAGAGGGTATTGATTTTGAAGAAACATTTGCTCCTGTTGCACGACTTGAAGCCATACGTATTCTATTATCTTTTGCATGTTGTAAAGGCTTCAAACTTTTTCAAATGGATGTTAAAAGTGCCTTTTTAAATGGTTTTATTTCCGAAGAAGTTTATGTAGAACACTTCCCGGTTTTGAAAATTGTTTGCTTCCCAACAATGTTTATAAACATAAAAAGGCATTGTATGGTTTGAAACAAGCTCCTAGAGCATAGTATGAAAGACTTTCACAATTTTTAGTTGATAAAGGTTTTTCGATCGGAAAAGTTGACACCAGATAATTTATCAAAAACACTAACCAAAGCTTTATTATTGTGCAAATATATGTTGATGATATTATCTTTGGTGCTACTAATGAGAATTTGTGTGAAGACTTTGCCAAGTCTATGCAAGATGAATTCGAGATTAGCATGATGGGTGAGCTTAACTTCTTCCTTGGATTGCAAATCAAGCAAACTAAAGAAGGAACCTTTACAAGTCCAAGTATACTAAGGAGCTATTGAAAAAGTTTGGAATGGAGAACTCCAAACATATTGGCACACCTATGAGCACCTCTACCAAGTTGGACAAAGATGAATCCGGTAAGCCCATGGACATAAAGATGTATAGAGGTATGATCAGAAGCTTGCTCTACTTAACCGCTAGTAGACCGAATATCATTTTTAGTGTATGCTTATGTGCTAGATTTCAAGCTTGTCCAAAGGAAACTCACTTCTTGCCGTAAAACATATCCTTAGATATTTGAATGGTACTCGTGAACTTGGTTTGTTTTATCCTAAACTCACTTGTTGCTCTTTGGGACACTCACTCGTCACTTGGAATTCCAAGAAACAAAATTCCGTTGCTCTTTCTACTGCCGAAGCCGAATATATTGCAGCGGGTAGTGTGTGTGCTCAAATCCTATGGATGCAACATACTTTGATTGACTATGGTATGAAATTATCCAATGTGCTTATTATGTGTGATAACACTAGTGCTATATGTCTAACTAAAAATCCGGTGCATCATTCTCGCTTTAAGCATATCGACATAAGACATCACTTCGTACGAGATCATGTACATGTGGTGACATAGTATTAGAGCATGTAGACTCCGAAAAACAACTTGCCGATATATTCACCAAACCCCTGCATGCCGATCGTTTTTGTCAAATTAGGAGAGAATTTGGAATGTTTGATTTGAATAGTTGATTTGGATGCATATTTCTTTATAATGACAGTGCATAGTTGCAGTTATTATCGATCTACTGATAATTGCTCCAGAAGCAGAGAGCAGTCTCTACAGGTTTTGGTCGACCGATATGTTGGGCAAAATTACACTTCCGCCCCTCCGTGAGTCTATTTTAACATACTTTTAAAGGTCATTTTGGTCATTTCACTCTTCCAAGCCCTTAACCCCTGCGTTTTCAACTTCTTATCCAAAGTTGCCCAAAATCTTTTGAAGCTCTCCTTACATCCATTCAAGCTCTTTCCTTCTGCTCTACCTTATTGGTTCAAACGATCAGAGTAACTCCTCTTGGGTAAGCTGTTTAGCAATTTTAGTTTATTTCAGTTTCAGACCAAACTTCACACTTGTGATATTATCTCCGGGTTTTTTTTCCTCTAGCTTCTCATATTGCATCAAACTATCTTATTATTCTTAGAAGTTTAACATCATGTCATCTCCTCCCAAACGTAACAAGACTGCTAGTACTTCTAGGCAGTCCGAGCTTGAACTTACCCGGAGTAGTAACCTACCCTTTAACTCCAATACCAATATAGAACAATTCATGAAATTCTGTGGAAATCGTCATGTTCTTCGGTCACATATCCTTGGTGATGACATTCCCGATCTAGATCTTACATCACTATTTGAATTCCAAGGTTGGTTGCCTCTCATTTCATGTTTCCATGATGCATACCCCAACCTAGTTAAGTTGTTCTACTTTACCGCTGATATTACTCTTGTTAAGACTAAAGTTGTTAAAGCCATTGTATCGGATCACGAAATTATGTTAAATTCATCTCGCATAAATCTATACGTAGGGGTTCCCAATGAAGGTGACAAATATTTTGCTACAAATAACTGGGAACACCCAAGTCTTAATCATAATGATGTCTCAATGTTTCTCTTTGGTACAAATATTCCCGCTCTACATAAATTCATTTGCCATACCTTTTTACCAAGCGCGGGTCATTTTGACGAAGTAAGTCGCTTGCACCAATATCTTCTCTACATGCTCCTCAATCGACAAAAACTCAACTTTGGATATATTATGCTCAACTATTTGGAACTCTTTCGCCATGATAAAAGACGATCTTTCCCATACAATGACTTCATCTCCTAGATATTAATCGAAAAATTCAATGTTCCTCCCACTCCAATGATCGATAATTCTCATGTTTTTAATAGGCGTACCATTACACTTATGGGTTTCAAGTGGAGTGATGAACACCATGAATGGATTCCTCGTCCTCCTAAATGGAAAACGACCACGCATGGAGCTGAAGATATCTTTGGGGACGAAGGTGCGGAAGAGGAAGGATAAGAGGGCCATGAAGGCGGTGACCAAGGTGGCTCAGAGTACATCATCCGTCCTCGCAGTGGTGAAGCGTCCTCCTCCTTCAATCTTCAAGATGAATTACCATATATTAGAAGCTCGGCAGATGCAAACACCGCTGCCATAGGAGAACTTCAACAATCGGTGGGTCAAATAAATGAGTGGGTGAAGGCCATGTACTTCGGGCAACATCCACCACCAAATGCTTAGCTTGTGTGATTTTCATTCTCATTTTGGTAATCTTGGTGTGCTGAACTTTGGTAGTCCGACAACTTGTCGATTATGCGACATTTGTGTTATCTCTTGTGTTCTTATCTATTGTAGTAACTTCGTACTTCTTTGTAAAACCTAGTGTGATATTGTCCTTATCTATGTTGTGTTGCTTTCTACGATGTTATTCTTATCTAGGCCTACATAATGCTCTTTGCCGATGTTACGATTGATCTTGTGCACATACATTGCGAACTTGCATATGAGATGATTGGTGGATATATATTTTCGTGATATTATGCAATCATTCATATCGATAGGGGGAGCCATGTATTCTTGTTAATGACATGTCCACAATCGGTTTGTAGACCTTTTTGATATGTTGATGCGAGCCTGATCGGCCCCATCAATGGAATTGCGGAGAATGCTCGAGAACCAGTTGGTTCACTAACAAGGACCCAAGCTAGAAGGACCAAGAAGATATTTGATGGGCTAAATCAGGACATTCAGGCCAAACCAAGATTACGTGTGATATTTCGGAGTGTCGTCAAGACAAGGTTCAAATCATAGTTCAACGTCATTAGTTGGGCCACATCCATCTCTATTCAATCTAGGTTGAAGTCAAACCAGAAGGGTATTGTTTTCATCATGTGCCAAAATAAACCTATAAGGAAATAAAAGTATTAAGGAAGCAACTTAGGTTGGGTTGGAGATATGTTGTTTCAATTAAGTTCGGCCAAGACACATGTTACTTGAGGAGATATTATGTGAATAGCTTAATTCGGCCAAAGCAAGCAAGGAGCATGGTGGACCAAGTCAAAATCGACCAAGAAAGATCTTCATCCACCATAAGTCGGCTAAATATTTGTCTACCACGTTTTTGTGAGAGGCTTGCATGCCAAAATTATTAGATTTTTTTTTTATTAGGATTAGGAGTGATTTGGTGAGAAGATCTGGGAGATTCTTCCAAATCTAGTAGAGAATAATCTTTTCTTAGGATTAGGAGTAATTTAGGGAGGAGATCTAGGAGATCCTTCCAAATCTAGTTGAGTATTTTGTTTCCTTAAAATTAGGAGTGATTTAGGGAGGATATCTAAGAAACTGAGAAGGCGAGTTGGAGGGTGATGAAGATCTCGGATTAACCGTAGGCAATAGAAGGTTTGGGCGGATTCGAGGTGATCGAAACTGAGAAGGCGACAATTTAGGAAGCATTAAGATTAAGATACCATCCTTTTCCGGAAAGAACGACCCTGAGGCTTACCTAGAGTGGAAAAAGAAGATGGAGCTAGTTTTTTAGTGCCACCGTTACTCTAAATTAAAAAGGTAAAACTCACCACTACAGAGTTTACTGACAATGCATTTGCATGGTGGGATCAGTTGACATAAGCAGGACGAGGAACAGAGAATGCCCCATCGAGACGTGAGAAGTGATGAAGATGGCAATGCGGAAACGATTCCTACCGAGCCACTACTACCGAGGGCGCTACCAAAGATTGCAAGAGCTTGAAGATAACAAACACTATGATTGGAGACATAAGCAAACTAAGATAATTAGGAATCGGGAAGCTGCTGGCATATTCGGGTCGTTTGAACGAAAAGAGTACGAAGACATGTCGCACAGAGTTGGGAGCAGCAAAAGAAGAAGGGTAGCACTATACAACAAGCTGACTCAAGTTCTGTATTGGAGACTTACTTAGCACTAAAGAAAGAAAAAGTGAGGGAGAAAGAAGTGAGAAAGAAAATACAAGAGATTGAGAGTGATGAGAGAGAAAGAGAGTTAGAATAAGATAGTAAAGAAAGAGAAAAAGAAAAAAAATTGGAGTGTGATTTGAGTGTTCAAAAAGAGGGAGAAAATGAGTTAGAGAAAGAAAACAATAGTAAAAGAGAGAGTGATGGGGAGAAAGAAGAGAGAAAAGAAAATTACTTGGAGGAGAGTACTAACCTTTTACTGATTTATTTTCTAGTTCTTTTGATTGTCTATTGCAAGAAAGTTGTTCAAGGGAGAATCCACATGATCTACTCATAAATCAAGAGATTGAGCAACAGCACGATTTTGGAAACCACCCCAAGGAAACAAAGGAATCACGAGATAGTGAGCTAGCGGAACAAAACAAGCACTCAAAGGATTTTGGCTCCAAAAAACGTAGAGACATGGCAACTAAGTAACGACCAGCGAGCAATCGGCACTGTAATGGTAAATTATCCTTATCCTATTGTTAGATTTAAGAACATGCCACTTCCTCATCTTATTAATAATTGCTTAGAAAACATGTCACAGCCCGTTAATCGCATAAGAAACATGTTGAATGAATCGCATCGATATTATATTGATCACATGTTAGGCAAGATATACCCTCATAACGTGTTAGTCGTTTTGCATGGCAAATATGAATTTTCATTGATTCAAGAAAAATGACCTTTCATAGAGGAGCCAAAGAGAGTGTTCGATGGAAAAATACTTTTGAAGTCAAGCATATAATACATGAATGGATGTTTATGCCTTTTTGGCTAAAGCATACAACAAGTTCTTTTATGCGAAAAATGAATCATACTTTGCAAATATTCTCATGTAGACGTGCTATTGGTGATTTTGTCAATATTCATTTGGATAGTCATATTATGAATGATGGGACAATTCTAGAATTTACTAACCTTAATGGCATGTTGCAAGCAAGCTTGAGCACTTCGGTTTTGGATAAAAATCTAGCATCACATGCATTGGGACGAGCTAGAGAATCATGGCGGCGCTATCTTGAGCCTACAGAATTTATGATCCACAAATTTTGGCAACACTTAAAAGATCTGTGACGCCCCGTGCCCCGGGGGCCACGGAAATAGGGTGGAAATTTTATTTTTAAAAGGAAAAGAGGAAGAAATAGAAAAGCAAAGTTGTTATGAGCTAGTACCTCCAATTCTCACTATTACATTATATTTTACAAATTAAATTAACTACAGCAGAAACTAATATTAGTACATTGATCCCAGGTAATCTTCTAATCCCCGCAGCTCGCTCTAATGACGCACGATCTTGCAACCTGACAGTGAGTCACTCTGCTGAGTCTTCGGGGACTCAAGTGAGGCTGGAGCGGTTCGAAGTGACCGGCCAAACAAAAATAATACAAACGCACTTATCAAAATAAATAACATGCGACGAATTAGCACAACATGCCGAATTTAAAATTCCATCGCAGGCAGGATTTAATCCAACCTCTAGCTAGCTGTAATAAGTAAATACACATGTTATGAACATATACATCACAAAAATCCCAAACATGCCACCCGTAGTGGACTTAAACATAACAAACATGCCCCATTTACACCATAAACCAGCATATAATCTATTTAATCATGCCTAGCAATAAACATAGCACAAGTAAAAGTATGCACGAAAATAGGCAACCCAATGCCACTAATAGTGACTTAGACAAACTCAATGCATAACCATCACTCGATAAGTTATCGAACATCAAATCGATAACAAACGATCCAAACACAGGGATTCCATCCATATACAAATCCCAATAGGCAACTCAACAAATATCATGGTTTGACGAGCACACAATCACAACAAGTTAAGCACAAAGCTTAACCAATCAACACAACAAGTCCATATATCCAGACAATCAACATACAAAACATTTATGAAAATCTAGCATGCTTTCATCTCGTTAGGTCACCAACCAATAACTTATGCATCTTTAGTTATGTCTAGCGTGACATTCTAATCCCACGGGAGTCAGTATATGTTATGTACAGTTCTGGCAAGGCTGGCCCTGATGAGTTAGCGCAAGCTCCCTAGTCCTAGGACCCTACACCCAGTCATCGGAACTCGGAGCTACCCAAGTCCGGACACACGCACAATACCAAGGTCTTGGTCCACGTCGCGTATTCGATTCGGACAACACACAACACCACACGACATGAAGGCGACCCCACAGCGCTTTATGGGGGATACTAGGGTTTATGCCGTATGCTACCTAGCCTCGTACTCGCAGTCACCACCTCGGCCAACTGGTGATCGGGAACCCGCTCACTGACCCTCTTTAGAGGTACAAATCAACTAAGTAATTCTGGTCTCCCATGCTCCTCACAACACCTCATCCAGGCCGCGACCTCCACGGATAAGGCGGAAGCGAGAGCTACGAAACTAGGCCAAAACGTCTCATGCAGTTAACAGCTATGTGCATTAGTCAATTCTCTCCCCCTCTCCACCCGAGCCTCGCCCTCCGGTGTTATCCCATTGGACGGATCTAATCGGGTGGGTGGCAGATACGACATAATAGCACCCAAGTGTTCTATTAAGTCACATACAAAACGGCATGTCCCTAGAGTGTCCTCTACATCGAGCATGCCTCAATAACATCTAAATAAATACTAATTATCCCAGCATGTTCATTAACATCACAACATAGTTCATACATATGCGAACTAACAGACATAGATATATATAAAGTGATCATGTTCTCATATCAAATTTGCAATAATACCACCAAATTGCATAAAATAGCAATACAAGAGCATCATACGCATATATAGCTGATCCTACCACAATCACAACATCAATTAAAGGGTTTATTACCCAAATATTAAACATACAACCGTACACATCATACAATGCACATAAGCATAGCATCGGCCAGCACATCTACATACACACAATCGTGAGACCCACTCACACACATAAAGGGTAAAATTAACCTTAACTAAGCGCGTTACAAGACACAAATCTTATCGCCTACCAATGTATATAGAACACCTAATTTAAAGGCATTCGCAAAGCAAGTCGCGCCTAAATGAAATCATTCCAAGCCCTAACCAGATAGCACGCAGATCACGTACTATGACGAACAATCCTCATCAACCAGCACACAGCAACAAATGTCGAGCTTGACAGCATGTAGTCTAAAGGCGTCCCGACCAAACATCATCACAAAATAAAAGCATTACAATATATGCAATGTTCAATTATGAGTTATAACTATCCCGCATGCACTAATTTCTTACATATTAGTTACTTTTTTACTAGTGGACTAAGTATCTCAACGTGTTCTAGTTGGCACCCTTCGCCTCTATTCTCGAGCCCATCTCCCCCTAGGTATTCCCTCAGGCAGGATCCGCGTTGAGACCTTGAGAAGCTTCAACATACGACACCCAACACACACAGACACACCTAAAAGTCATAACGACAGGCACATAATTAGCCCGAACATTTACAACATCCGTACATGCCAACAAACTATCGAAACATGTTATTTTAACAGCATCCTAACATGCTTTTCTATGATCTTCATATCTAACATGCTGTCTTAATCAAATATCATCTAACATGCAGTTTAACAACTAAGACATGTTAGCACACAACACTGGCATGATTCTATCAACAAGTGAGACGCATGCACTCACCGGTACCGATTGCAAACCTTCTAGGGTTTGCCGATCGGCGCGCAGCAAAGATCATCTGCAATCAATCCAAGCAGCATGATCACGACCACAGGACGAGGCGTCGGAGCGGTAAGATTCGTCGAAGACTTCGCCGGAGGCGGCCGTACAACGGCGGCGGCAGCTACAGTAGCGGCGGCGGCATAATCAACGGCGGCCGCGGAGCTCGAGAGGTAATGGAGGCGGCGGAGACGTCGGTGACGACCAGGAGAGGCGGAGCCGGCGGCGGCGTCGGTCGGACGGAGTAAAGCCGAGAGGAAGACGTCGAGATCCGGACGATCGGCGGCTCAATCGGCGGCGGGAGGCTTCACGGTAGTCCAAGGAGGCACAACCAGGTCAGGGACGACGATCACGATTCGCGGCGGCGCTGGATCGACGGGCGGCCGAAGCTAGGGTTTCTGACGGAGAGAGAGATCGGGTGCGAGAGGCGACAGATCTGAGAGGAGATGACGGCGGCCGCGGCGCTCGGACGGTGACGGGCGCGGAGCCGGCGGGCGGACGACGACCGGGAAGCGCGGCGATCGAGAATCGCAGGAGAGAGGGAGAGAGATGTGCGCGGGTGAGAGAACGAGAGAGAGTGAGGTGCGAGCGAGAGACGGGAGCGCGAGGGGCGACCTGGGCGAGTCGATTTGGCTCGCTCGGGTCGGTTGGGCTCGGCTGGGCCGAGCCACGTGGCTCGGTCGGCCGGGTCCAACTCGATTCGGGCCCAAACTGGCCCAAAACTCAACCAAATCAATTTCAAATTAAATACAAGTCAATACAAGTGCAAATCAAGCACCCAAACAATCAATTAAATTCTAATCGAAGGCAATTAACCCGAAAGTAAATTCGATTCTAACTAATCGAACCTAGGGACCTCACAAGATCGTCACAAGTCAGGCATGAGACATGATACAATATTGATTGGACAACAAATAGTTATGCAAAATATGTCAATCGTGGACATCATAGACAGAGCTTTCAACCTCGAGATTGGACATACTTGCGAGGAGAAAGGTGTTCGATGATAAAGCATTCTAAACTACGTCATAGAGACGTGAAACCTTCCCCAAATCTTGAGCACGCTAGCAGCTGCAAATTAAAATGACAAGGTGAGTATAATAATATTACAAATTTTGATGTTACTAACTTAATCTGTTTTGGTGCAGGTACATATTTGAGAACAAATCCTTTTCGAAAGGAGGGGAAAGATGAGAGTAGTATCTGCAAAACAAGATTGCGAGGTAAGTATAATAATGATACAATTTTATATGTGACTAACTTAGTCAGTTTTGATGCAGGTACAGATTTGAGGACAAATCCTTTTCAAGAGGAAGGGAATGATGCGAGCCCGATCGGCCTCATCAATGGAATTACGGAGAACGCTCGAGAACCAGTTGTTTCACTGAGAAGGACCCAAGCTAGAAGGACCAAGAAGATATTTGATGGGCTAAATCAGGACATTCAGGCCAAACCAAGATTACTGTGATATTTCGGAGTGTCCTCAACACAAAGGTTCAAATAAAAGTTCAACATCATTAGTTGGGCCACATCCATCTCTATTCAATCCAGGTTGAAGTCAAACCAGAAGGCTATTGTTTTCATCATGTGGCTAAAATATACCCACAAGGAAATGAAAGTATTCAGGAAGCAACTTAGGTTGGCTTGGAGATACGTTCTTTCAATTAAGTTCGGCCAAGACACATGTTACTTGAGGAGATATTATGGGAATAGCTTAATTCGGCCAAAGCAAGCAAGGAGCATGGTGGACCAAGTCAAAATCGACCAAGAAAGATCTTCATCCACCATAAGTCGGCTAAATATTTGTCTACCACGTTTTTGTGAGAGGCTTGTATGCCAAAATTAGTTAGATTTCCTTTTTATTGGGATTAGGAGTGATTTATGGAGGAGATCTAGGAGATCTTTCCAAATTTAGTAGAAATCTTTTCTTAGGATTAGGAGTGATTTAGGGAGGAAATCTAGGAGTGATTTAGTAGAGAATAATCTTTTCTTAGGATTTGGAATGATTTAGGGAGGAGATCTAGGAGATCCTTCTAAATCTAGTTGAGTATTTTGTTTCCTTAAAATTAGGAGTGATTTAGGGAGGATATCTAAAAAATCTCCACTGTAACTGATACGAACACGGATGGTGAAAGAAT
>MJHO01000532.1:26628-42713 GCA_002076135.1 Xerophyta viscosa | reverse complement strand
AAATAATTAGTAAAAAGACACCTAATTAGACTCTAGACCACTTGCCTAAACTAGGATAAGATGCTCATTGAGGATTTAACCCAGGGTATTAACATTTAGGATGGTTTAGGATCGAGCGCGCCCAAGCGCCTGCTGGGCGCGCCCGGGCGCTGCAGGGCACCAACCATTGAAGTTTTCTCCAAACCCAATCTAAACTCCAGCAAGCAAGGCACATGAAGTGGATGTCATATCTACAACAATTCAACTTAGCGATTAAATACAAGCGAGGAGTTCAAAACAAGCTTGCGGATATGTTGTCAAGGCCGCCGAAACCTCCACTAGTTGCATCGGTTGTGCTCAAAATCCATCCTTGGGTGCATGAGGACTACAAGGCTCTATATGAGGAGGACATGTACTACAAGAAGGTGATGCAAGAGGAGCTAAAACAGGGCAGTCCGAACCAACATCATATCCGGCGCCGGGCCTTCTAATTCCATTCCAAATCCACCTGGATCATTCAACATTTTGCCAAATACCCGAGGTTTGCGTACCGAGCCAAACGCGGCGCGGTAGGTCCCTCTTGAGGTCGACCTGAACAAGCACACGAGCGGTGCTCGGACGGTTTAAGCATGCAGTAGAAGAATCGACTCGCAAAGGAACACCAATCAGAGAACAAATCGAAAACAAAGCAGGCTTGTTGCTAATAAAATGAATAGGCAATAAAGGCAAAGCAATCCAAACAGGAACAAAAGAACTTTCAACCGCAGGATTAAAATCAGGTGTCCAACGAAGCATTTTCATAGGAAAGTTCCTAATAGTCCAAGTATCATTCGTCCAAACACGAGAAAAATCAGTTTCCGAAGACAGCGAAATCAAAACATGTCGATCATCAATAAGTCCTATGGTATACGAGCTAGACAAACCAAGAACCATAAAAAATCGCCGAATTTCGTTTATCGAGGGCATACCTTCATAGAACTTGCCGATCAATGATAGTCTGAAAGGAGCGGCAAGAGCGGCAATCTCCTCGTCGGAAAAGATGAGTGCAGGCTCGCCCTTATACGAAGTTTCCAATTTCAGTGGCACCGGACCCGAGACTTTTCCACTTAGGATCTCTGAGAAAGATTTTCTGCATGACGTAGCACCGGGATCGCTTCCGAAAACGTGAGAGCTCGTCGGGACGGCGTTCGATGGAACAATAGGAGCCGGAAACAATGGAGAGAAAACCGAGTGAGATAAATCGACGGATGAGATGCATTAGGGTTAGATGAATCAGGGGATGATGCATTGAGAGGGGGCAGCTGGCCGCGCGTTCCGAGGGAAGGGGGGAAGGGCGCCGCGCGCACGGGCGCCACGCTCGCGGGTGCCGATCTCGCATATCCCGGCAATCCCGCGGGCGCGCCCGCAGCAGGCGCCCCGGCCTTGGGTGCCACGGCTGCGGCTGGATGACACGCAGTCGCGGCCAAATTGGCCGCAGCATCGAAGCGACGGGGACTGCAACCAGAAACCGGGGCGACGGGAGGAGCAGCCACTGTGGCTGCCGCGGCAAGGGGTGCCGCGGCTGATGGTGCCACGGCAGCAGCCGCCCCTCCCAGATCCGCGGCGGGCGCAGCCATAGAAGGGCCCGCCGCGGACAAGGAAGGGAGAGAAGGGGTGGATGGAGAGGGGATCACCTTAGGAGGGCCGGAGGAGGTGCCGGGAGGCCGGCCAGTGCCGCCGCCGGGGGGCTTCATGCGCGCCGCGGTTGGAGAGCGCCGCGGGAGGAGAGAGAAAGTTCGGTAGAGAATGGGTTTTTTTTTTTTCAATCCTTAAGTTGTAACTTATCTTTTGACGCGACCACCGACAATGGTGATGAAGGCAACCGGTTACTTGATATGACACTCTCAAGGTGCTTTGCATACTCATATACCGTGAGCTACCGTTTGACGTAAAAGTAAACATGGGTTCATGAATACTTCTAGTTACTAAGTAACTTTAAGCAGCGGAGTAGATTATCGCATAACTCTTTTTTTTTCATTTACATTTTTTTCTCTTTTTTTTTAAACAAGTTTTGCTGATCTATCAACAAATTCAGATATAATTAAATCATGCGACTAGATTTTCTCTAAATGGACAGGGCAAGAACGATGTTGAGTGCTCAAACTACTCCAGAACTAAAAATATATGTTATGATATTTCAAATTATGTCGCCACAAAGACAAAATCAATCAAGATTTTACTTATCCTAATATACAAGTTAGAATTCCAAGACTATTCACACAAAAAGATATACTCAACTCAGAACAGTAATCGTTAAAGCAAATTTTAATCAGAATATGCTCAAAAAAATTAGTCATAAAAATGTGAATTTTCCACCCCCAAACTTAAAGTAAACATTGTCCTCAATGTTTCAAATTAAACACAAGAGTTACGTAGGAAAGACACTTCCTTTTGCTTGTGGTCGAATGGTAGATGTTGGCAGTTCTTTTGATGAGTCCTTAAGCTCCCCCAAACTTATTTGCAGGTCTCTGAATAGTTGGCTCATAGCATGGTCTTCATTTTTTCTCCATCTTATTCCTAACAGAAAATAAAGAAAAAGAATTAAAACTATATATAACTGTAGAATAAAATGAGAGAAAATTTGCTTGGGTTGCCTCCCAAGAAGCGCTTATTTAAAGTCATTGCTTGACTTTCACCAATGTTATCCAGGATCCTTCAACTCAATTAGTTCTTCATATGCATCTCTCAACATTTTAAATTAAAAGTTCAAACTATTATGATACTCAAAAGTGTCGATTATTGTCAAAACGCTTAGGCCCAATTTCCTGAAAATTGAGAAAGATATTAAATACAATTTAGTACTTAAATCACCAAAAACTCCATCAAAGAATAAATTCCCTATAGTGTTAGGAATAGTAAAATTCCCTGAATTTTTTAGCTTTGGTGGAAGTTTATTTTGAATGACAGTTTCGTGGTCGTCCAGCTTTTCCTTCGTATCCAGTTCATTAGTGTCTTTGACTTCATCCATCTTCTCCTCGACTTTGTTACCATTCATATTAACTTGCGTGTTGCTAATAAGTGTCTCATGGGGTTGACATGCAAGTTCCATAGCTATTTGTCCCAGCTGGGTCTCCAAATTACGTATAGATGTATCTAGACTTTTGATTCTTGCATTCTGTATAGAAATAATTTGAAACAATTCATCAGTTATTACCTTTTCTTCCTCTATGGGTTGTCCTAGGAATTCAGAAAGTGACATCTCAGTTCTTATTCCGTCAAGGTTATGTTGTCTCTGGTTGTAACTGAAGTTGGATATGAACTGAATAAACTCTATATTGCATTCAGCAGTTAAGTGTCCTCCTCCGCAAATTTCACAAAATGTGGCTTGCTTTACTGTGACATACTCCTGCAACAAACAAGTAAGAGTATCAATTTTATAATTCATACTAGTAATGGCATCTATATAGTCTAGAGTTGCCGACTAGGGATGGGCGTGAGTTGAACAGGACACAATGTGGATGCTTAGTCTCGTTTCGTTACCTTGGCAGTCGCCAGTGACTGGGGATGTCTCTTACGTTTGTTTGATAGTGTGTGCGTGCTCGGGTTTGTTTAGCATGCTATATCTATTATTGGCCGTCGGAAGGGCATTAGGGTTTTATGCTAGAATATGCTCCCCCCCCCCCATCCCCTACCATGGCGAGGTTTTTGAATGCTATTTTATGCATGAAGTTGACATTGCCTAGACATGTACGCGAACTGGTGTTCTAGAAATGCATGCAATAGGAGTGTCGGATTATGATATGATTTCCGGTGCATAGGGAGCATGTTATAGGTATAGGTTTGCTTGGGTGAATATCGAGGTGTGTGACCTAGATGATATTCTTGGCAGGGTTACTGTGTGATAACATGGTTTATACTTTGATCTACCTTGCAAAGTATTTGAGTAGTTTACTCTAGTTATGTATGTGGTAGGCTGGTTTATCCCTTGTTCTAGTGGGTAGGTGAACATGTGACTGTTATTACCCTAAGTATAGGACGGACTGGGATGTGCGCATGTTAGTCTTATCCGGTTGAGTATGTAGGTGGTTTCCTAGTTGTACTCGTGATAGACTGACTTGTGGGTATGTGAGCGGTGCTTGCTCTCTATGTTTTAGCATTTGATATATGCTTTACACGTATTGTCGTGCTTGCGATGTGATTGTGGCATGCGTAGATGAGTATAATCACGTTAGGGTTTTAACATTGATTTGTGATACTCATGGATTACATTGTTTTATGCCATTACATGATTGAAAAATATATTTCATTTGCATTTGGATGAAATGATTGTATGGAATGCTCGGTGATATATATTACAGCACTCGTTGAGTTGAGTATGCTTGAGAATATTCGATGAGCATGTCCATAGTTTTGTTTATGCATTTGGCATACACATTACATCATACATGCATAGTAGTCTCATGAATCATAGTGAGTACATGTCGCATGATGGTTTTGGACATGTACGTTAGCGTAAATGGCATGAGACTTGGATGCGCTGGTTTGTGTGGATTTTATCGGTGTTTACCGAGGTTGATGTCCACTATATTAGTGGCACTGGGGTTGTTCTGATTTAGGACCAGTGGGCGTCAGATCCACCCGTGGGCCAAGGTTAAAGCGATCTGACGTCAGCCTCTTATTGGGCCAACTGTTACGCGGACGGAAGGTCGGAAACATGACGCCGTGCTGCAGGGAGGGACCACTGTTAACCCGGTTGGGGGACTTGTAGATGTACACTACAGGGGATCCTGTGTAAGTTGTCTTAGTTGACCGTCTGGCCAGGTGTTATGTTTGCATGCTGGGATTGATACGCATGCAAGTGATACGGTCTAAACACCAGCCCGAACGAAGTGCTTCCCGTTGAAGGTACGGGAAGGATCCCGGATAAGAAACTACGACATGCCTATCCGTCTGACCACGGACTGCGACACCGACGAGTAGGGATCATCTCAAACACCAGAAGCACGAACAGCATATCGTGTAACGAACGAATAGCACACCATGCTACGAACCACGTGGAGCTCGATGACTTTAATACCCCTGGGAAAGGACACGTGGGGTGCTACAGTGATTTGGCGGATAATTAACTACCATAATGCCCTTTAATCTCTGTATAAAATCCCCACTTGTAACCCTAAGAAGGGAGACTTGGAGATAGTATAATACTTGTATCCGCAAGATATACATAGTGAACATTTGAGGACTCCGTTCCTCTCCGTGGTTTTTCTACCCTAGGTTGAGGGTTTTCCACGTTAAAAAAAGTCCTGTTGATCATCTTGCCAAACTGAGATCCTCCTTCCATATCACCGACACGAATTCCCCTCCGTAGTCCAAACCATCCGGTGAAGATCTGCGTAGTGTACGCCATCCCAATCCTGGTGAGGATAAACCCATCAGCAAGTTTTGCAGTTACATGTCGGGTGTACATGGGCATGCATGAGGGTATTTTTCCATGTATGGTTTCATTGAATGCATACAAACCATTGTGAATACATGAATGAATGTGAAAATTTTTTGTATGGTTATGGATGGGTGTGCCTTGGACGGTTTTTGTGCTTTTGGCATGTTTTAAACTGTTTTATCTTGCGGTTCAGTGCAAGGTGGAGTATTGTTCGTTGAGCTTTGTTTTAAGCTAACGATGGTTTTGTTTTTACCCTTATGTTATGGGTGGTTACTCGTTGTTGGCATGTATAATTGATGTATGCATGCGGGAGTGGCTTGGCATGCGAGTTATGTATTGGTATGCATATTATGTTTGCGTACTGTATATGTATGGGCATGCGGGCTTTATTTTGTGCATTCTGTTTGGCGTTAGCTTTCTACGCTTACAAAAATTTTTATATTTTAATTTCTTTTAATATAAAAACAAAAAATGGTGTGATGCATGCTGGTGTTTGACCGGTGCCTTAGCAGTTGACGTAGGGGACTGCTGGGGAGGGTCACTCACTGAGTATATTTTATATACTCACGATACTACCTTTTTCCCCTCAGGTCTTTGCGAAGTCCGCTGGCGATCTTAGAGCGAGTTTCGGGGTGTTGAGGATTGTAGTGGGATCAAAATATAAAAAAAATTTAATCTTTTTCGCTGTATTTTAATTAACTTTGATTAATTTATTAGTGTGAATTGGAATACTAGCTCATAACATCTGCTTTATTGTTTAAAATTTTTCGGCCCCCGGCCTTGGGGCGCCACAAACACCATCTCGATTTTTAGTATAATTTTTCGTAGATAGCTCCAAATGCGATGAAACTAGTCTCATATAAAAGAAGACTCGAAGAGCTTTCCAATGGTATATATACTATAACAATTGATAAGAAAATGAAGGTGCTCGCAGGTGTTCGCAAGTGTTTGTGGCGAACACCTCCAAACTTCATTGAGCTTGTTCTTCCTTGTTTCTTATCCATTTTTTACAATCTATATACCTTTGGAAAGCTATTGGAGTTATCTTTCATATGGGACTAATTTCATCTCATTTAGAGCTTTCTAGGAAAAGTTATGCCAAAACGACCGAGATGCTATCAAATACCATAGCAGATTGTCACCATCTCGGTATTTTTTGTATACTTTTCGAAGAGAGCTCCAAATACGATGAAATTGGTCTCATATGAAGGATGGCTCAAAGTGCTTTCAAACGGTATATAGATTGTAAAAAATGGATAAGAAAATGAAGGTGTTCGCACGTGTTCGTAGCACGTGTTTGCAAATGTTCCCGGCGAACACCTGTGAACACCTGCAAACTTCATTGAGTTTGTTCTTCCTCGTTTCTTATGCATTTTTAGAAATATATATACTGTTGAAAAGCTCTTTGAGTTTTCTTTCAGATGGAACTAATTTTTTCTCATGTGGAGCTCTCTATTAAAGTTATGCTAAAAATATCGGGACGCTATCAAATACCGTAGCAGCTTGACACCATTTCGGTATTTTTAGTATAACTTTTCGTAGAGAGCTCCAAATGCGGTGAAACTGATTTCATACGAAAGAAAACTCGAAGAGCTTTGCAACGGTATATAGACTATAAAAAATGGATAAGATAACTCTAAGAACTTTCCTACTGAAATTACAGCCAACCCAAACTGACCCCAACCGAATTATGTGACTTTTGCAAATTCTCTCATTTCTGAAATGTAGTTATGTACATCAAATAGGATTGTAATGGTTGTAGCCCTTAGTGGTGGGCGGGGTTATTAGAACTAATTATAAAAAAAAAAACTAAAAAAGAAAACTAATTCTAAAAATTAAATAAAGCAGTGAAAGAATATATATATATATATATATATATATATATATATATATACATGTTAAATTAAAATCAGGATTAAGTAAGATCGATATCAACAAAACTTTCAGTCCCCGGCACGGCCCGCCAAAAACTTATGCGTCGAATTTCAGTAAGTGATACTATTATACAAGTAATAAAGAGTGAGTAAAGTATTGTTCCCTCAGAGACTGAATTTATTGTTTACCTAAGTTTAACTCTGATTTTGTTTAACCAATCGAAATTAAAGGATGAAAAATGTGATCAAATTCTATCAAAATAATGAGGTGCATAATTTTTAGTTGCTTTGATAATCTAAATTTAATTATTTAGTGTCCAGAAATAACTTTGATCTAATTTTCAGCAGTCCTCGTAGGTATTTAATATTCTCTCTCGAAAAATATCAAGTCTATTTATCCCTTATCAAACTTATTTATCTCTACGTAAGTTGATAAGAAATAAACGCAATACATTTTAGGGATTTTAATGCTGCACGAGCTGTACATAAATATCTCTATTTTACGTCAATTCGTGGTATATCTCATAAGATGCAATAGCCTAGTGGTGGCCAAATCACTCGTATATATTTGAACCATACAAAACATACAATATTAAATCATAGCTTGTTTCTGAATCACTTGATAATTAATTTCATATTATCATAGCAAGACTAGAAATTATGTCATCTAAAGCTAAATTTATTTTATTGAGAAAAGAAAAGAGTTCATGATTACAAAATATGGATCCCACCCTCTCCAAAATCTCTATTTATATCTTACATTCACCTTCATTTTCTTCTCTTCTTTAATTTTGCAAAATAAAATTTTCTCCTTTTAATTTTTCTTCATTTGGGTTGCTTTCCCACATTTTTCTTCTTGCATTTACTTATTTATTTTCTTCCTTTTTTACAAGCTTCAAAGGCTTCAGTTGGACTTCAAATATATCAAAAAATAATGTAAAATTGCTCCGAACCATCAGTAGAACCTTTAATGCGTATTTAACTTCAATTTAATAATTTTGACATGCAAACAACCAAAAAATAATAAAATTAGTGTAGAATCAATGCTAAATTTATGTATAAAAATTATGCTTATCACCCGTGTAGCCCTATTTGATTGAGATATTGTGGATTTTGAGAGTGTTAATCCTCTAGTATTGAATGTTTAGAGTTGTAGCTTATGCGTATTTTATTTGAATATATAAGGGGGACTCTGCCGAAATTTTCTTTAAAATTTTCGTTTAAATTTTTTTTTTGAAATATAAACGAAATATTGAAGAAGAGAGTTCCTTCCTTATGCGTAATTAGTCCTGCAAGATATGAAGAGTTAATCGTAATGCGGGATCACAACGGAATATTGAATAAGAGATGTCTACATTACGGTAATCCGCATTATTACCCTTCATATAGTATTATTACCCTTCATATCTACAATCCGCATTATTACCCTTCATATGAAATAACGGATTGTAGACGTGAGGTTCGTATTTTTCTTGACCCGTTTGTTGTTTCGTTTGTTTGTGTGTGAGACCCTAGTTCTTCATGCATGCTTGGTTGGCCGTATGACGGGTGAGTCACGAAGGAGGTGGCCCCGCCGATACGGAGGTGTGCGTGTTCGAGTGTGTTCTTGATAATGATTTGTGTTGGCTGGTGTTTTTGCTGTTCAGGGGATTTTCGGTCGACCGAAACCCCTATCGGTCGACCGAAACCTGGGGCGAACCGTTTTATAAGTTAGGGACTTAGCCATTTCTTCATTTCCACCCCATCTCTTTTCCTCCAGAACCAGAGCTGCTGCTCCCTCTCCCTTGACCTAGGTAAGTCCCTACTCTCTTTCCCTTCATGTTTCTTCCAAAATTCAAGGGTGCTAAGTTGATTCTCCACTGAGGGTCATGTTGCCATTCTAGCTCTTCTCGATTTCTCTCGCCCGGTGGTGCGTCGGTTCGTTTCGAAGTTCGGAGAATTTCATTTCATTTTCGTGGTTTGTTGAGGTGAGCGGGTTCGCACCTCTTTCTTGTTGCTTGATGTGTTTACTAGCATGCTCCTAAATTGTATGGTACTCATGTTGGGTTGTAAACCCTAGAAATTGTGGTTTTGATGAATGGGCATGGTTAGTGCTAGCATGATGTTAATCTTGTATCATGAAGTTAATTATGTGGCATGATGTGCTAATGATGTGGAATGTTATACGATGTTCATGTGTATGGCCAAATAGTTGTGCAAATGGATGCCTTACTTTGGTGCCTATGAGAATGTGGTTGCTCAAGGTAGAGCTTTGTGGTTGACATGGGTTTGTGAAATGCTAAACACGAGAGTAATGGTTTGGGGGCGTAATGTACCGTTAAGCTCGTTCGATCACCCGGAGGTCGTTGTAGTACGACTCGGGATGGGTGACGGGCCGGAGCCGCGGAGGCGCCAGAAAAGATTGATTAGCCCAGAAGGGGCCAGTGGACGTAGATGCAACCGACCCTTTGGCCGGGGCGGTGGCTACGATACCAGGCGAGGCTCGTGACGGTCACTCCGGATACTGACCGAATTCGAGTAAGCTTCCCATATGGACGTCAATGGGAACGGCCTCCACTGGAGGTCATGTTGCCGCTTATTGTGCACTTGCGGGAAGATTCTTGATCCTGGTATTTGCGCAGGATACCCAAGCTCACGGGTCTAGTACCTAAAAAGATGAAGATATGAGAGACAACGGTTCTGTTAGTCTAGTCAAACGGCTAACATGAATAAAGATATGCATAAGTTGACGCGATGGGTGTTATTGTTTAGCATGATTTATTGTTCATATTGTTTATCTCGGGTTGATCATGAATTGCTTATACATTTTTGATGTGATAATTGTTTGCGGCGAGAGGTTTCGCGTTTATACCGCTCACTAAGTCTTATGACTTACCCGTTGCTTTTCCTTCTTTTCAGATCCGCTCGGTCGTGGCAAGGCACCAGTTTAGGGTGCTTAGCACGGCGAATAGTTTTTGCGAGGATTTTGGGAATAGAGGTATATTTGGGTTGGTTAGTATATACATATAGACTCCTGTATAGTAATTAGTAGTATCACCTGTAAATTCTGTAAATGGGAAGTATTAACTTACATGGCTGGTATTTTTGTATATTTTGTTTTAAACGTATGGAACGCTTTTAGAAAAGTAAACCTTTGAGAGTTATAAGGTTTAAGTTTCTAAAAGTTGTAAGAAAGGTTGGTTTGTGGTTTATGTGAAAAGTTTAATGATCATTTGTTCTACTTTTTCTAAAATGGGATTTGAACCTGACACGCGTGTGATTTGGTTTATTTTGTACTCACAACCATTTCAAAATGTATTAAAATGGTGATTCGATCAAAATTCGACTACTTGAGTTCTTAGATTTCCGTTATTTTCGATGTTTCAAAAGATATCTTGTTTAACGATATTAAAGTGTTTTGGATTTGGGATTTCGATACCTGCATGTGTATGTTGATTAGATGTGTGGAATACATATATTGAAGGATTTGGAAAATTAATTAAGAAAAAATGGGGTGTTGAGAAGTTGTTGCTGCCCAAAGCTGTTTTGCAGAACCTGCAGGTATCGGCCGACCAAATATTGATCGTCGACCGAACCTGATTAGGTGTTCTGTTTATTCGTTTTTGGTCGACTTTCGGTCGACCGACATCTAAAAACGGTCGACCGACATCTAAAAACGTCGACCGAGCTCTGTAATTCATCGCAAAAATTTTCGATTTGGTTCCGATTTTGATTTCGATGCTTTGAGAGGTTCTTATAAATACAACTAGAGGTTTAGCAATCCCAAATCTTTCGGAAAAATACAGGTCGAGCCGGTATTTCGAAAACACGGTTTTAAGGTTATTTTCATAAGGTTTTAAAGGAGGTTTGGACCTTAGATTGCTTAGGATCCTTTTGTGTCACCTGGGGAGACTGATACATTAGTATCATATGCAACACTGAGCTCAGACTGAGGACCTAACCGCCTCCCCCGCGGGTTCTCGTCTCGGACCGAATGTCCAGGTTGACGGGCTCTACCGTATTTCAAATTTGAGTTGTGAATTTGAGTATCTGAGCTCAAAAATGATCTCTTCACTTGTTTAAGCTTCCGCGAAATTAATTATTTTAAAATCTATTTCTTTACAAAGAAAATTATTTTCACTCGTCGCGGTCCTCAGCTCGAGGGTCGTGACAGTAGATATGAAGGGTAATAATACTATATGAAGGGTAATAATGCGGATTACCGTAATGTAGACATCTCTTATTCAATATTCTGTTGTGATGCCGCATTACGGTCAGTAGCATAGTAACTCTTCATATCTTACGGGGCCAATTACGTAGAACGAAAAAAATCTCTCTTCTTCAATATTTCGTTTATATTTCAAAAAAAAATTTGAAACGAAAATTTTAAAGAAAATTTCGGCAGAGTCCCCCTTATATATTCAGTTAAAATACGCATAAACTACAACTCTAAACATTCAATACTAGAGATTAACACGCTCAATAATCCACAATATCTTAATCACATAAAGGCTACACAGGTTCTAATAACTCCGCCCACCACTAAATTAAACAAAATAAATAAAGTTAAACATCAAACATAAAAATAACAATAAAAGAATTTATGTCTCATAAAGTGATTTTTTAGGCTTCCGTGGTCGTTTTGACCTCCCAAGACTCCCATCTTGCAGTACCAGGCATATGTTGTTGATAAACATAATTTTATGTACAAATTAGCACCGATTATACACTAATTATGTGAATTATGTTTTTGATTTCAGGCTAAAAATCCTAAATTAGAGTTACATATGCGTTGGAGGTTCGGTTGATTAATTTTAGCTTTCCTTCGGACAACTAGCACATGTTTAAAGTAAATTTTGAGGCCCAAGAAGCCCAAAGGAATTGCTTGGATAAATGGGTGACAGTATGAAAATTAAGAAGGGGATGTTCTGGAATGGAGGAGCTTTAGGCGGCTGAAACCAAATAAATAAAATCAAAATCAAGGGAAGAACAAAAGAATAAAGATCAATGGCTGGGATTAAAAGGCTTACAATCAACGGTGGTTAAAAGAGATTTCTTCTGGAAACCTAAAGAAGGAGATTTCATAGAGGGAGGCAGCGGCCAGCAGAGAGCAGAGCGCGGAGAGCAAAAAAAAAAAAAGAAAAATCATCTGATGCATGGTAGAGAATACACAATACAGAAGGCTAGGCGGTGAATCTTCCAGACGACGGAGAGAAATCTTTCGGAGAAGAAGAGCAATATTGTCAACTTCGATCCATGAGTTCTTCATCTCTGCGTTTTCTAATTAGTTCTTTTGCTACAAAGAACATGTTTCTTGGCTAGATTTTTATTCTTAGGATTATGATGTAGTCATGGATTTCTAAGATAATTTAAATTTGATTGTTTTGGATATTTTCTGTTGAATACAATTTGGTGAATTCGTTTTTCATGCGTACAATTAATTGACAATTAGTTGTATGTTTAAGATATTGAATGACGGAACGAAAGTTGAAGTTTGATATTAGTTCGTGAATTCATCAAGCATGGTTGTTTGATTTAGAAATAAATAAGAACCATTGTGATTATTTTCAGAATTCCATAGCTCTAATGAAATTATATTAACTATTATGATCACGAAAGTAGACATAAGGTTGATGTACTTAACGTGTTGAATCTTGAAAGAGATCATTACATACATTAGGGAATTCTATCATTGTATGGAACAGGTGAAATATTGAAATTCAATCATATTTAGATTATTAAGGAAATCCATTGACGAAATCAGAATCCTAGGAAATTCATAAGTTGTCTCTTAGATTCCGTGTAATTCAGTCAATTCCTGTTGATTCACAGTTCTTAATTCCATTGCCTAGATAATATAGGGAATCGTATTGTTGGTAGTTAGATTTCCTCCTCGTGGGACGATACTCTTATTCACTCTTTATTACTTGTGCGATCCGTACACTTGCGGTACACGATTTTTTTTCGAAGCATCAAGTTTTTGGCGCCGTTGCCGGGGAGGCAAATTCTAATATCAATAACATGATTTCTGGTATTAGTTTAGGCTGAATTTTTTTTTATTATTATTTTTCTTTTCTTTTCTTATTTTTATTTTATTTTTTTTTTTATTTTTTTTTTTGTTGCTTTTCAGATATGCTAGTGTATTGAACGCAGTAACGCTGTAAAACAGCTTGAGAAGAAGATTCAGATTTAGAGCGAACGTTCACGAGAATTGAAGAAAAAGCATAGGCTAGGCAAGAGCAAGTGACTAATCAATGGCTGATAATCAAATCAGAACCAAAATCCGATGTTGCTACGTGATTATACCATGCCAAATGCTAACGTGTCCGACAAGCATTGTAAGACCAAGCTGTGACATGCCAAACAATTTTTGAGCTCAGCCTGGTCTCACAGCATGATCCAGCAGGAGCAGTTGGTGGATTAGATCTGAAATCCAAATACCCATTCTCCATTTTTTGGAAATATGTGATACTATAAAGTTGAATGGCGTGACTGAAGATGCAATCAGGTTGAGGCTCTTTCCCTTTTCTTTGAAAAATAAGGCTAAGGATTGGCTAAATTCAAAACCGCCAAATTCGTTTTGTACCTGGAATACCTTGTCACAAGCCTTTTTGAGTAAGTATTTTCCCCCAGGTAAGACTGCTAAACTTCGAAATGATATTACTAGTTTTGTTCAGTTTGACGGTGAATCTTTGTATGAGGCCTGGGAGAGATTTAAGGATTTGCAGCGGAGATGTCCACATCATGGTTTACCTGACTGGCTAATTGTGCAAACATTTTATAATGGCTTGACACATTCAGTCAGAATAACTGTAGATGCAGCTGCAGGAGGTGCTTTAATGGGTAAGTCTACAGAAGAGGCTTATGAGCTGTTGGAAGCAATGGCTTCTAATAATTATCAATGGTCAAATGATAGAGGTATGCCTAAGAAAGCTCCAGGTATGTATGATGTTGATGGCATAAATATGTTGAATGCGAAGGTTGATAATTTAGTAAAAATGTTTGGTAAGTTGGGTAATGTCAATTCTATTTCTAATGTTAACCCTTCGATGATTTGTGATTGGTGTGGAGGAGCTCATATTAGTTCTGAATGTTTACAGGTAGAGCAGGCTCAATTTGTTTCTAACTTCAATAGGCAACAACAGAATAATCCGTATTCTCAGACCTACAATTCAGGATGGAGGAATCATCCCAATTTTTCTTGGAGAGATCAAGGCAATCCAGGCAGCAATTCTAGACCCTTTCCACCACCTGGATTTCAGCAAAAACAAAACCAGCAAGAAAATAAGCAATCATGGGAGCTAGCTATTGAAAAATTAGCCAATATCACTTCTGAGAGATTTGAAAGATTAGAGGCAAAGGTTGAGCAGATGGCGAATTCTAATAGGAACATGGAGATGCAATTGGGACAATTAGCAAATTCTATCAATTCTCGTGGTCAAGGCAGTTTACCAAGTAAAACAGAAGTTAACCCGAAAGAACACTGTAAGGCCATAACATTAAGAAGTGGTAAGCAGATTGGGCAAGTAAGCAGTGATACCTTGGATGGTGATGAAGTGGGAGATGAAGATATAACTAAGCAAGCTGGTACAGAAGTTGAGGAAGCAGTTAAAGCATCACCGCCTGTCAAATCTTATGTTCCTCCTATTCCGTTTCCTCAACGACTTAAGCAGAATAAGTTTGATAAGCAATTTGAAAAATTTTTAGATGTGTTTAAACAATTGCGTGTTAATATTCCTTTTGCAGATGCTTTAGCACAGATTCCGGCTTATGGAAAATTTCTGAAGGAAATTATATCAAAAAAGAGAAAATTAGAGGATTTTGAGACAATTGCTTTGACTGAAGAATGCAGTGCTGTCATTCAGAATAAGCTTCCACCAAAACTGAGAGATCCAGGGAGTTTTTCAATCCCATGCACTATTGGCAATTTAAATATTTCTAAGGCTTTATGTGATTTAGGTGCAAGTGTTTCACTAATTCCTTTGTCTGTTTGCAGGAAGATTGGTTTGAATGAAATAATGCCGACCAATATATCTTTGCAGCTAGCTGATCGATCAATAAAGTACCCATTTGGTGTTCTGGAAAACGTGCTGGTAAAGGTAAAGAAATTTATTATTCCAGTGGATTTCATTGTCTTGGAGATGGAAGAAGATACAGAGATACCTATTATTTTGGGTCGGCCTTTCTTGGCCACAGCTGGGGCACTTATAGATGTTCAGAATGGTAGGTTAACTTTGAGAGTTGGTGGAGAAGAGGTAGAGTTTAATTTATTTGAATCTGTTAAATACCCTTCTTTTACTGATGATGTTTTTAGAGTTGATGTTGTGAGTATGCTAACTGAAGAATATTTTAGGCTTTGTAACCCAATAGAATCTCTTGAGAATTGTATAGTAAATGCAGGAACAAGAAACGATGAGGTTTTTGAAGTTTCAGCCATAGCATGCGCACTGGATGCTACAGATTCTTTACCAAGGTACAAAGGTAATCGTTTTGAGGAGTTGGGCAAAGGTAAACAGCTTCCCTTTCCATCTCATATACAAGCTCCGGTTGTAGAGTTGAAACAATTACCATCCAATCTCAGGTATGCTTTTCTAGGTGCTAATGAAATAGCATTACTGTGGAGTTGTGAAGCTTCCTTTGACTGAAATCCAGCTTGATAAATTGTTGCGTGTTTTGAGATTGAGAAAGAAGGCCATAGGATGGACTATATCAGATATTAAAGGAATTAGCCCTTCTATATGCATGCATAGAATTTTAATGGAAGATAATTATAAACCTGTTGTTGAAAATCAGAGAAGGTTAAATCCGAATATGAAAGAAGTAGTAAGGGTTGA